>APFE031563028.1:0-53247 GCA_000404065.3 Pinus taeda
AGAGATGATTGAATGCATTCTGTAAAAGGTTACTTCTGCTGATATAAAAAACTTTTGCTGATATATACTTCTGATGGCGAAAAAAAAAATTGCTCTTAAAAAACTTTCGCTGCTTTAAAAATGATTTTGATATGGAGAAAAATTCTGCTACATATATCACCATATATATATGTCTGCTTTAAAAATGATTTTGATATGGAGAAAAAAATCATTTAAAATTCTGCTTTTTATATTCAAAATCATTCCATATTCAAAATAAGGCCATATTCAAAATTCTGTTATCACCATATTTATATCTACTTTTAAATCACCATATATAATATATATCAGGCTATTCAAAATTCTGCTATAATATATATATCAGGCCATTTTCAAAATTCTGTTATATGTATCACTGCAAAAAATGTTTGAGCGCTGCGCTATTGTCACTGTAATATATATATTGTTTATATATTTTTTATCACCATTTTCGAAACGATTGGAGTACACAGCTCTAACAAAAAATGAAACGCCGAATCCCAAGCCTAAAACAGTTGCAGCTAGAGTTGCGTTACCACACTAATTGTGCATCTTTTCTATGCCTAATCATCGACATTTATACAAAAACTTTGTCGGTTGATTGCATCTTCAGTTTAGCAGTGTTGCCATTTCGAATTTGAGGAGGACATGGCGGTGGCTCTTCGATGCTGGTTGAGGTAATGGCAATGCAGTGAATGGCGGTGGTGACCTTTGGAAACCAGAAACCGAACAAGCTATGGCGGTGTGAAATGGTGGCAGTGCGTAGATCTTTTGGGAGTACAGGCAGCGGACAACGTTTAAAAAGTCCAAACAGCGTTTCATATACAACATTTAATCCTCCAAACAGCGTTTCATATGCAACATTTAATCCTTCAAACAGCGTTTCATATACAGCGTTTAATCCTTCAAACAACGTTTCATATACAGTATTTAATCCTTCATAACAGCGCAGGAATCATACCATACGTTACCAATTCTCGGAATGTCCTCCTTCTAGCGCTGTCAGGCGTTTCAATGCAGATACGCGCTACCAAGGCAGATAGCGGCAGTCTTCAGGCATTTCAATGTCAGAGTACGCAGTCTTCAGGCATTTCAATGTCAGAGTAGTGCTCAGGACTGAGCAGCTCTCAAGACAACAGGAGTTACAACTATTTCTGGGACCTGTGCTCTGATACTATGTCAGGCCAGGGTAACTCCAGAATGAGCGAGAGAAAAACTGATAACTTATTCATTAGCTAACATACATTTATATACACAAACATGACGGATCAGTTCATCTTCTGGATGACTGTCCAGTTCACCCATCCGTTTCGGATTAGGTGTCAACAAGGCCCAATCTATGATACTAAGGAAATCAATAAGGCTCCTACTTGTGATTCTATATTCGTATTACCTTAGCCTTTGGATTAGGATTTTGGGGAAGATAAGCCTATTGGATACAACATTCCACCCTCCTCTTTGCCTTCTTCTCTTGTTCATCATTTTGAGAGTGATTCGCACGCTTGTTCTCATATGATCTCAAGTGACCTTGATCCCTTTCCCCTTTCTAAGTATAGTGTTGAGGAAGAACCCCTCGTTGAATATTCTTTATCTCCTTGGGCGCCCCCTCAGGATCATGATCAATCTATAACCTCCCCTTTCTAGTGTGATCATCATGGGAAACTTACTTGTGTTTCTCCATGTCATCAATCTCCTGTTCCTACTAATCATAACCTTGTAGAGGCCATAAAATATTACATAAATGATAAGGATTATCATATGCCCGAGGTTGCCATCCATCAAAAGTTTATGGGCCTAATCATTGACATCTCTATATTTGGTTAGAAAAGAGGATCTCATGGACTAGATTACATCCTGTTCTTACCTCTTCTTACATGGACATGCATGTGTGGGCGTTTTATTTTCCTACCTCCCCTCAGCCTTATCATCCATATGAGTTTGTCCACATTCGCTTTGGCATTTGCTGCATTAGTATTCATATAGGCTGGTATATTTATATTGATATGAGATGATGATGTTACAAATGGGGGGCTCGCTTCTATACTTATGCAAGTGCACTTTCACTAAATGGTCATGTCCTTAGAAGTTAGAACATGTCTGTTCATTAAATAATTATTAAGTAACTAATCATTAATTATGGTTGTTATTGTTTATATTAATTTTATTATTTTATATAAACTATATGTATAACATTGCCTTACTCTTCAGAAAGCTTTGTGGTCGAGCTTATTGCTGATAAGGCGTATCATTTGTTTCTTTGTCTTGTAATCTATTTGTATCTTTTAGAGTTCTTTGAATTGTTTTCTTCGATGATACAAGATGGTAAGATCCTACGAGTGATAAATAAAATTGTTGAACTGAGAAATGATTTAACCATCCTAAATCAATCTTCTGTGGAATCTTGCAGTTGCTAGAAATTTATGATGAGTTGTTATAACGGGACTGGATTGTGCAAACTTCAGTATTCTTTGGAACATAAGTTTGTTGTTTATGTTCTGAGTGATACGGATACGTAGAATGATTGTGTTGTGTATTCTTGTGATTTGGAAATTGATAAGCAGCTCTTTTGGTTTGACTCTCCCTTATCATGTCTGTGCCATAAAATATTTACATAAATGATAAGGGCCGTCATATGCCCGAGGTTACCATCCATTAAAAGTTTATGGGCCTAATCATTTACATCTCTATATTTTGGTTAGAAAAGAGGATCTCATGGACTAGATTACATCCTTTTCTTACCTCTTCTCACATGGTCATGCATGTGTGGGCATTCAATTTTCCTACCTTCCATCGGCCTTATCATCCATATGAGCCTGTCCACATTCGTTTTGGCATTTGCTGCATTAGTATTCATATAGGCTGACATATTTATATTGATACGAGATGATGATGTTACAAATGAGTGGCCCGGTTATAATATCAATGTTGTTAAAATCGCGATCGGGATTAAATCAGCGCGGGGATTGAATCGGAAAAAATCGGGAAAAAATCGTTTGGTACAAAAATATTCATTTTCTTTTCATTTTTTTCAAAACTCATTATAAATCGCACTGCCCCGACTATTCGCGATTTTTTCGGAAAAAATTGGCAAAAAAAAATATATGCGATTTTTTCGAATAAAAATCGTGATTAAATCGCCGTCCTGAAAAAGCGCGATTTTTTCATTAAATCGCGATTTTATCGCGCTTTTCACAACACTGGGTTATATACTTATGCAAGTGCCCTTTCATTAAATGCTCATGTCCTTAGAACATGTCTGTTCATTAACTAATTATTACGTAATTAATCATTAATTATGGTTGTAATTGCTTATATTAATTTTATTATTTTTATATAAATTATATGTATAACACTGCCTTCCTCTTCAGAAAGCTTTGTCTTCAAGCTTATTGCTGATAAGGTGTATCATTTGTCTCTTTGTCTTGTAATCTATTTATATCTTTTTGAGTTCTTCGAATCATCTTCTTCGATGATACAAGATGGTAAGATGGTACGAGTGATAAATAAAATTGTTGAATTGAGAAATGATCTGACCATCCTAAATCAATCTTCTGTGAAATCTTGCGGTTGCTAGAAACTTATGATGAGTTGTTATAACAAGTCTGGATTGTGCAAAGTTCAGTATTCTTTGGAACATAAGTTTGTTGTTTATGTTCAGAGTGATACAGATATGTAGATTGATTGTGTTGTGTATTTTTGTGATTTGGAAATTGATAAGGAGTTCTTTTTTTTAGACTCTCCATTATCATGTGTGTGCCAATTACCTGATTTACTTCAGGTACTAATGTTGTTGAGTTGGTTACAAAATATTTACATAGAATTTTCATCATTTGAACTGCAACATCTAAATGTAGTTCATGTGTGTGCCAAAATCCTGATTTACTTTAGGTATTGATGTTGTTGAGTTGGTTACAAAATCTTTACATAAAATTTTCATCGTATGAATTGGAACATCTGAATGTGTTTTTTTTTTTTAAATTGGCTTGTCTTCTTTCTGAGTTGTGATATTCACTGGATTTGTTTCCATTCCTTTCTCTTCAACTTGAATTTCTACATTTGAGGATTTCGACGCTTTTGTCTTGATAAGCTGTTGTACATTGTTTTCCAATGACTTCTTGTCTTTCTTAATTTGTTTTAGTAATTTTTAACTATGGTCTTTAAGCTGAGAAACTTCTTCATTTTTGTCAGCAGTGATTTTATCAATTTTTAACTATATATTTTTGTTACTTTCTTGAGAAATTAGTTTTGAGTTTTCTTGTATGCCTTCTGGTGTTATTGAATCTGAATTCAATCTAATGTCTTGTAGTGTTAATTTTTTCTTCCTATAGGAGAATGTTAAAAACTTATTTTTCGTATTTAGGATAAAAGACCCTAGTGATTCCATCTAGGATGAACCCAAAATAATGTCACTTTGATTGGACCATAGGGATCGAATTGAGAATTGCGATATAAATGTGTAATCCCCAATGTTTAGTTGTAAATTAGAGATGCTATATTGCTTTTTATTCCAACAGTCTAATCTTTCGATTATATTTGACTCGGGAATCACCAATTGGTTAGCAAGGTTAGGGTTTATATAATTTTCTTCTTCGGCGGGAGAGAGAGAAATAGTAATATTTTTTCCTGCAATAGTCCCATTAATTCTAAATAGCACGAGAGCATAAGTTAATGAAGTTTCTAGAAACCTTGCTTTATTTCAGAATTTGACCCCATTTTTTATATGAGCTTTAGGGTTAAAGGTGACCCTTCTAATTTTGTAATAATATATTTTTTTCTATTATCAAACTCTGTCAGTGCCTCTGCTCCAAAATTTTTATCTTCATGACTAGGTGGTTTTCCTTCGGATGGCCTTGGGATATTCATGTCAACATCCTTATTGGCTTCTTTAGTGTACTCTTCCGTTGTTTTTACTGTGGTGTTGGAGCTGGTGGAGGGACTTGTTGGTGTAACATTATTTGCTTCTGTGGTGGCAGTTGATGCGTCATTTGTTGATGCTGATATGGTTGGTGCTGTAGTGTGTGGTATGTGTAATTGGTGTGCCATTCATTTATCATGGCTTCACATGATATCCATGAATTCATTCCAGGTTTGCATTATTTCATGTCAGTACTGCTTGAAGTTATCCATAGGAATATTTAACTCCCTGTTTCTCCATGAATTTAGCCTAGTCAAGGGCTCTGATACCAATATGTCACAATAAATGTTGTGCTCAAAAGATAGAAAGGATAATGTGCATGTGTATCTGATAATGGTCAAATAATTGATAGAGATGATGACAAAGATGGAGGTATCCGTGTCTAAATGCACCATAAATGTTCTCTCTCTGAAGAGTTATGCCTGGACTATTTAACTAACTTTGCATCATATTATTATGGTATTTATTACCATTTACTATTTTCCTATATATAACCTATTTTATTATTTATTACGTCTGGTATTTGTTACAATTAGACCTTTATGTGTACCATAAAATGTTGATTTTGTTCTCTTAATGTCATATCACATTGACAGAATTGATAGCTGTTTATATTTTCTTATGTTTCTACATATGTAGGTTGTTCGACATGACAGTATAGAACAACTTCTACTGTTTGGTCGCATGTTGCAAGGTTCATTAAAGTCTCCATCCCAGTTTTCATGCCATCCAGCTGCAACTGGTGCTTTTTTCACTCTGATGATTTTGGGGCTTAAGTATTGTTCTTGTCAGTTTCAGAACAATTTACAGAATTGTATGCTGGGGCTTCATCTGCTCGAGGACCGTGTTTACCGGTAATATATTTTATTTATTTCTTTTTGGTGTTGCAAACTAAACGTGAGGAGCAAGCTCAAAAAAGCAGACAAAATGTGCAAATATTTCTTGAATCACAAATTAAACTTGTAAACATTCCATAAGGATAATCTAAAAAAATTCTATTTCAGATTAGTGGCATGTGTTGCCCCTACAGTTGATTTAAACAATGTTGCAAACATCGGCATCAGGATTAAATCGCCAAGGGTCCGAAAAACCAAAAAATTGTAAAAATCAAGAAAATATCGACAAACATCGGCACAATTAAGATACCACTAAAATATTGGTAAAAATCAACAAACATCGGCCAGGCCAAAAAAATGCGATTTTGGGATAAAATCGGGATGTTTGCAACACTGGTTTTAAGTTGTATAGTTGCCTTAGACTTTTCTTGTGTGTGTATTTACTGGCAAATGAACCATTTATGTTTTTTGTTCAGTTCAAGATGTAAGTGGCAAAGCTAAAGAAATAAATTGATTTCAATCAACTTTTAGCAAGACATTAATGAAAGCATGGCTAGAAATCTGAAGGATCTCCAGATCCAAGGTCTTTACCCACTCTTTCAGTTATCTGGTTTACAAACCGTGTAATGTCGATTGATACTGAAAGATGCCTTGTTGTCATATATCTGCACATCATGATCACATTTAACATTTTGGGACATGATTCTCTTTGCCATTAACTATCATGGGTGTATTTTGGCTTATGCTTCTTGCTGTAGTAATACCTCACATTTCATGCATTGTTTTGTTTTGTTCTGTTCTTCTCTTTTCTTTGTTTTTAGGATTTTTGCTGACACCCTGACAATCATGGGTGAATTTTGGCTTATGCTTTTTGCTTTAATAATACCTCACATATTATGCATTGTTTTATATTGTTCTTCTCTTTTATTTTTTTTTTAGGAGTATCCCATCGACCTTTCTCATTAGTAATGTGGACAGTAATAAACCCATCTATCTCCTCTGTATAAAATTATAAATCAAGCCAAACCAGGACTTTAGACTTGCTATTATTGAATCTGCAGAGTCTATCTGGGAAATCACTTGGTGTTATAGTGAAGGCAGTCAAGTAGACTTTTAAGTGGGACTTTTGAGTCTCTAGTCCATCTGTCCTAGCTTTTCATGCCCTGATGCCAATCTCGTAACTGTTTTAGTTGATTTCTTTAATATTGCCTTGTTAGCATTTTTTTACAGAATTAACAGCCAATGCTTTCACACTGTGTCACCTATAAATGAAGTTGTTCGTTGGTATCTATTGTTGCATTCTAACAGTTTATTGCGATTAATATATGCACTAGAGCCGCATTGGGTTGGTTTGCTGTTGAGCCAGAGTGGTATGATTCCGAAATGAATGGACTGGCCCAGGCAGAGGCCCAGGCTGTTACTGTTTTTGTACATCATTTGACTGCAGATCGAACAGAGTCTCCTCATGTTGAAGCAGGCTCCAAATTGCGCGAAAAAGAAAATGGAACTGTGTTTGGAAACATGGTGGGGCAGGTGACCAGTTCATCCCAAAATGTGTGCAAACTACTACATTTACTGATGTTCTTGTCTACTGACCTTTAGGAAGGATAATTTTATCTAGTATTTTGGATGTTTTACAGAATATTGCTGTTTCTTACAGATAGATGATTCTCATCCAGTTTGGGGGAAAATGGATAACTATATAATGGGAAGAGAGAAGCGAAAGCAGCTTCTATTGATGCTTTGCCAACATGAGGCGGACAGGCTTGATGTCTGGGCAAATCCTTTAAAGTATGCTCAGCATTCTGACAGCTTCCTTTTACTATATACACTTATTTACAAATATTGACCCCATTTTCATTGCTTTTGACTAAATCATTTAACAATATTTTAAGGTTGCTCTCCGACTGAGTGTTCAGAACATTTTTGGGACAGGGAAAGTTCAGCTTCCAGGTTCAAAATTAGCTCAGAACGTTGGGTAGAATATGTAAGAACATCATTTGCTGTGGATCCTAGAATTGCAATTAGTTTGGTTGCCAGGTTTCCTTCCGTACCTTCTATAAGAGCTGAAGTCTCATCGCTGGTGCAGGTACATTCATGTGGCACTTTTGTTATGTTATTTTATTGCCTTGGATTTTCTGAATTCTATGTAGGCAAGGCTGTTAATTATGACAGCACAGTTTCTCTCTTGCCATGTATTTGAGGACCAATGCTAGTTCTTTAAAACAATAGAAAATTACTGTATTTAAGATTGCAAAAATATGAAACAGTTTTGGGTTTTGCTTGGAAGAACCCTGGAATTTCAGGGGATATTACATGGGAGGGAAGCATCCTGGAAGAGAGAGAGAGAGAGAGAGAGATTTTTATATTAGTGTCCACTAGAAATGAAACAGGGTCAATTGGACTAGAGGCTACATCCATTATGAGAAGTGAGAAGCCCATACAAAAACAAGGTGTAGGGGGAAACTTCTAAAACAGAAATGAGTACAATCACAACAGAAATGGAGCAACATAACTTGGGCATACAAGCTTGAGTAGGCTATCCCAGGGAATGTCCATAGAAAGTGGAAGTGTGCTGGTGAAGAAACAAAGTCCTCTATAGAGACTACTATTTGGTGTCTAATCTCATTCGAGAAGGGAGGACATCATGTAACATTCCCAGGTTTGCCAGCCAAGTAGCTAGGTGATCTTACACTCTATCTGCCCCAACCACCCACCCAAGAGAAATATCACAATCAAATGATATGCTATGTTTGAAACAAGGTGCTCCAAGTGGCATCCCAAGGTGAAATGTTCTCTTCATGTGTAACAAACATGTGTCCAAATGGATGAATCTAAGGGAGGATATAATAGTGCCATGATCTATGTGGCAAGCAAACAAAACCTTAACCACCTCCAAGGAAGGAGGGGAACAACCTTATCTCAAGAATAAATAAAAATATGTAAGAAGGGGCACCTTGACATGTTTGCACTATAGGTGGCACTCCATAAAAATGTCTTGGGCCACCTCCAAATGGCACACTTCTAATGTGAAAGCAAGTAATTAAACTTGGACACTCTAGCCAAGGAGGCATCCTAACTGCATTATAAGGGAAACTGAAAATGGGGACATTACAAATCATCTTGCCCCAAGATTGCTTGCCCTCCATATCATGTTAACTGTAAAGTTGTTTGCATACAAATACTTGGGTCCCATATGTACCATTGTACCACATTATGTTTGTATGCCATCTAATCATGAGTGGATCCCTCAATACCTAGATCTTAGATAAACCACTTACTCCTCTTCCCACCAATAGACCCACCTAGATCTCATTGCCAACTTGAACTTCTCATATCCCTCATGTCTAAGGGCTTTGCTATGCTGTGCCCTTAGCTAAGAATATCCTCCCAAAACTCACCCCATAAATAAAATACCAACTCATAATATCTTGCCAATCCAACCCGTGGGAAGGATTGAATGCATGAACACCTGCACATGGAACAAGTCTGTTATGTCGATGTTGCTCCATGCTCAATTCATGTTGTTCCGCCCGGTCAAACAACAAGATCCACCTTGAAAACTTTGCCCCTCTCTCCATTGTAAAAATGTGGAGTGATAATATTGTAAGCCATGTTTGTGTACTCTTGAAAAAGGTTACTTGTTAGCGGAAGCAGGACTAGGGAGCGCATTTTCAAAAGCTTTTGGTTCGGTTGTGAATTTTAATATAATATATATTTTAATATATTTTGATGCATATATGTCAACAAAAGCATGTAGAATGATGAATTAGATATAAAAAACATAAAAGCATGGATTGAACCAGATAACATCAATCATCTAGAAGTTATAATCTTCGTCAACCACATCCACAAGTTAGTAACTTACAACATATCAAGTCTCATGATTCATCAATCTTAAAGTTTCAAGCTTTCAAAATTCAACATATAACATTTATCATCATTGATCACTAAAGTTGTAACTTGTACTTGTTACCATTACCATTATTACCAAGTAACCAAACAATAACAAAGAATATTTAACATGAAATGAAATGTTTCAACTTTCAACTTTCACGAAGCATCATATTCATAATTCATTACCAATGAGTTATCAATGCTAATTTCAAACTTAAATTGTCATATATTGTTTACAAAAAATACCATAATAAATATGAAAGAGTCAATAGTAAAAAGTACCACAAAGTAGAAAAGACAAGCAAATCTATTATCTACTACTTGACCCTTTTGCCACGAGAAAGTTCTAATTTCTTGTCTTGTGCGTTATTGGGAGTCTCGTGCATAGTCTAATGGCCTTGGTGCTCTTGATTGAATACAAGTTCCAACCCTAGTACCCTAGGTGCTCTTGATTATTAGGAGTTTTCCCTGCATAGAGGGTTTGGTGCTCTTGATCAAATACAAGTTCCATATGTTAGTACATGACAAAATCCAATGGAAACATTGCAATTCCCCTTATCTTGAAATCTTGAGAAAATGATAAGTTTGTTGGATTTTGAGTGAGATATAAAATTCTACTTTCTCCATATGAAATCCAATGAGGTTGAAACCACTCTCAAACATCCTGAGTCATTTCATGGTAATGTTAAAAATTTAAGTAAAAGGATGATTATCTTTCATTTTCACCCTTTTGCTTTAAGAATTTAACATTACCATGAACTGCATATCAACACTAGGACCATAGGCTTGAACATTAGGATGCCCTACCCAAATTTTTTTTGTTTCCAATCTTCAATAATTCCCTTTATCACTCCTGAATTGACAAGGAGCAATTTTTTTAGGGAGCGCACTCTTGAAATTCGCTCTGACAAGGAGCAAATTTCGGGAGTGCGCTCCCGGTGTCCCTCCCAATGCACTTCCGCTTGGAGCGCGCTACGGGAGCGGGTTCAAGGGAGGTGGGGGCGCTCCCCTGCAACCCTACTCTTGAAGAGTGTTGCTCTGAAACTCCCTATCATATCCCTCTTGGTGGCTCGCTAAGGACTTTAGCCGTTCCTCAATGCTAGATAGGTTGGTTGGTCACTCGATACATACCACTCTAATGTTGTTAATTTTACTATTTTGCTGCAAGATGGTGCCTCAGACTATTAATATCCTCTACTTCCATACCATAAGATCGGTCTTAAACTGTTGAATCTTCCCCTGGAAACTCTCACTTGAAAGTTTTGTAGCCCTATTGGGTGCCTCTACATTTGTTTGCACCTCATTAAGGGCTGGCCCGAAAGATAGATGCTCAACTACCTCAATCATGACTCCAACTTGAGCCTTCAGCTGGCTCTCCAAAGGTGACTCATCATGCATACTATGCGTGTCATCCTCGTCCTCATTTCCATGCACTTTTGTGTGCTCTTCATGTCGGATTATCATCAATGGCTTATCTCTCAAATTTTCTTGAGTGTCTTCGTCTTGGCCTTTTTCACACATGGGATCAATCTGTTGCTTATCATCTTCAACCATCAAATATGGATGCATAGGTGGGCTGTTATCAACATGCTTTTCAAAGGTATTCTTGAGAAAATCAATGGACTCAACTATTGTAGAAGAATTCTCATCAAAATGGTCAGAAGGAATCTCCTCCTACTCTTCCCTTGTCACCTCGTTCATTTTACCTGACCATAAGTGGTCAGGCTCCCAAGGTTTAGACCTTTCCTTCTTAGTTCATTCTTGTTGCTTGTCTTATCCTTTGCATCCTTGTCTTCAACACGAATTCTCATCAACCCCTTCTTATTCAACTGCCTTTTGAATAGTTCCATGTTCTACTCAACGAACCTTTTGGCTAGTTCATAAGCATCAGGTGATACAACTTGTTCCTTCCTCCAAAGGGCCAACAAAATTGAATTGCAACTTCTTTCCAATGGCATCATGGTTATCCATAACTCTAGCCACGATCTCTAAGATCTTGAGCCTCTTTCCATAGGTAGGACCCAAGGTGTCATACAACCCCTGAATGCTTTCTTCTATCTGCTGAAAAACTCCCCCAATAATTTCATCGTTGTAAGGAGGCATGGGTGAAGTTATCCATATGATATCACTAAGACAAGAGGCAACAATAAGTCTGATTGCCTCACATGTGTTCTCCAAGAATTTTTTCTATATAAAGGCAATCATTGTTGGTTTTAGAGCCCAATTTAGAATACTCAAATCTGATTGGCTCACCTTGGAAAGTTGTCAATCTAATTTTTCCATATTAAGGAGCATTTTTTTCGGTCACCTTCATGTTCTTCAAATCTGACCCAAAGTGTAAAAAACCAATTCCCCATCTATTGTTCTTTATCCATATCCCTCAGCTGCTCCAGTTGTACAATAACATGGACTCCTTTTGAGAAGGGTGTGTTGTTCTATTTTGTCCTTTCATTCAAAGAAGCATTGCATCCTAAAGAAACAATTAGTGATTCCATCTTCTTTGAAGTTATTAGCAGTATTTCTAAGGTCTAGGATCTTTTCAATATGCATCTTACCATTATTTAGCAACAACATATACAAGACTATAGCACAATGCTATACAATATCAGATTCTGATTCTCAACCACAATCAACTCAACTATACTTTGACCCATAAATATCTTATACTCAACTCAACATATCTTGATTGGCAACTCAACAACAATTTACAATAGTACTTTGACTTAATGCAAACACAACAATAGACTTTGATTACATGGCTGATTGTTAATTTTAGTTAACAATGGTATGTTCTATGCTTAGCACAATTTACTTCAATGTTCCTTAACAGCCCAATAACAATTTCCAATAGCAATCACAATAATCACATTGACAGTAAAAGCAGATAGAACATGAAACAAAATGCAGAAGACAAGCCAAGACAAGAGGACCTCAGATTTGGTGGATGCCATAGAAAAACTCCAATGTGGGAAAACCCTTTGATCGAATCTTCTTATTATTGTATCCAATGTTCGACACATAGAGAGTACAGCTGTCAAATTGATTTGCCCAATTCAAAGTCAGAACAATCGTGTAAATTTTTGCAGTCAACTGCAGTCAAAATTCAACCCTAACTAGAAAAGTCAAAGATGGTCAAAGCAGCAATAAAATGTCCTAAAAAAAACTTGGTCTTTCCCAGTGAAATTCTACCTGATCACGAAGTCAAAGTCAACCCAAAATAGTGACAGTCAATAGTCAAACTTGGTCAAATTGCTGTCTGAAATCTGTGGTTAAAGTGCTCAGAATGCCTCGATTTTTGTGCCAAAAGATACGACCTACTGAAACATAAATAACCTAAAAAAATTGAAGTCAAATGATGCCTGGAAAGTCATGGTCAATGCTGGCCAAACTGTAAATTTTTTGTGAATTTCGACTCTGCAATTCTGTCCTATAATTTCGTCCTCCTTGTGCCACACGTGGGAGAGAGAGAATGCCCAATGATGTACGAACCAATGAGGGAGGGAGAAAGAATGTGTGTGAGATGAAGATGCCAAATGAGGTGGGAGGACACTTGTATTTATACAAGTTGATGGGGGTGAATAGTCATGTCTATTGGGCTTCATGAGCCTACATGATGATGTGGCCGACCTGAGCAAATTGTACATGAGTGGGCATAAATTCAAAATCATACTTGCTTGTCCCCAAATGAGATAATATTGATATCAATCTTGGTCCTCTCAAAAAGAGGAATCTAATGCAATCATCATTTCCATCAAGAGAGTTATCCCAAGGTGGAATTTGGCCCTAGTTTCCAATTTTAACACTCCCTCCAACTAGGGAGAATTCTATCTGTCAATCCATCCATCATCATCGATCATCATGCCATCCTATCGTCGTGACCGATCTCTGTATCTCATCCATGCTCTACTGAACATTGCTGAACACTGATACGAATAATGAAGAAGAATTGATCAAGAGTGAGTTACAAGACCCTACCACTGCACTAAAAAAAGTCAGTGCAGAGGTAGAACCTCAATTAGACTTGATCCCAGATCAAGTGGTTGAACACCATGCATCCTAGACATAGGGAGTACGATAGTACACGATGCATCCATCGGCAGTGCTATGGTCCCTATCCACTTTTCACAACTCATTGGCCAGATTAGAAGTACTTCCCATGAGTCCTGGACTACATGGGTAGGATGTATGTTGGGGTGTCAACAGGAGAAGGTGAACCACTCTTTTTGCTCATATGTCATAAGAGAAGATGAACCAATCATCCTATGCATATGTCAATGGTAGGGGAAGGTGAACCACTCATGCTACACAAGTCAATCGTCATGGGATATCACAAGGGAAGCTGAACCACTCACCTTGTATACAACGCACCAATAGGGGAATTTGAACCACTCACCCTATGGTCGCTCAAAGCTCCAAGAAGTACCCCAAGCCCCCAGGAGCTCCCAGAGCTCAATGTCCAACTCAAGCGAGACCCTCATGGGAAGGTCTTTCCATGACTCCAAGTCTCTCATGAAAGGTTAAAAATTTGACCTTCCCCAAAGGCTTCATGAGGATATCTACGACCTGCTTATTAGTCCTGATGTGTTGGAGCCTTATTCCTCTCCGCTGTACCATATCCCTGATAAAGTGGTACCTGATATGAATGTGCTTGGAGTTGTCATGGAACACGAGATTCTCTGAAAGGGAAACCCCACTATGGTTGTCGCAGAATATCATAGTGGTATCCAACACGTGCTCAAATAGCTCACTGGAGAGCGTCCTCAACCAAACAACTTCACAACAGGCCATATTAGCTGCAATGTATTTGGCCTCGGTGGTGCTTAGAGCAACGGATTTCTTCTTTTTGCTCATCCAAGGATTTGAAGCAGACCCTAATGGGAAGTATCCAGACGTGCTCTTATGATCCATGCAACCTCAAATTCCCAACAGTGTATCTCAGTGCATAATGGATTGTGCCACAGATATATCTCAAGAAAAATTTAGCAACAATCCAATGTATGTGATGAGACTTGACCATAAATTGACTCAACGTATTCACAACGAAGTATATGTCAGGACAAGAGTTTACGAAGAACATTAGGGCCCCCAAAAGATGTTTATATTCGGAAGGGTTTGCTAATTCGGGCCCAACCACACTTCCACATACCTTCCTGAAGTCGAGTTCCTTGGAGTAGACACAAACTTGCAATCCACCATCGCATTTCTCTCGAATAGCTTTACAATGTATTTTCCTCGAGAAAGGAAAATCTTACTTGGCTTTTACCAGACCTCCAGGCCTAGGAAGTAGTGTATTAAACCTAGGTCCTTCCACATACCTTCCTGAAGTCGAGTTCCTTGGAGTAGACACAAACTTGCAATCCACCATCGCATTTCTCTCGAATAGCTTTACAATGTATTTTCCTCGAGAAAGGAAAATCTTACTTGGCTTTTACCAGACCTCCAGGCCTAGGAAGTAGTGTATTAAACCTAGGTCCTTCATCTCGAATTTGGAAGCCAACTCCCTCTTGCATTGATAAATGAGAGGGTCTGCACCTGTTAGAAAAAGATCATCTACATAAAGGACCAGAGTGAGAGGCATGTCCTTTTCAACCTTGAAATATAGGTTAGGATCAACTTCGCTCCTTGTATATCCCAGCTTCATAAGATATCTATCTATCTTCTCATACCAAGCCTTGGGGGCTTTCTTCAACCCATAAAGGCCTTTCTTCAATTTGCACATGTGTGTCCTTCGATCTTGTACTTCGAACCTCGAAGTTGTTCCAAGTAGACTTCCTCCTTAAGCGAGCCATGCAAGAAAGCAGTCTTAACATCCATTTGGTGTAGGCTCCATCCCTAAGAGGCAGCAAGATCAATAATTGATCGGATGGGCAACTGGTGCAAATATATCGTCATAGTCCACTCCTTCCTTTTGAGAAAAGCCTCGAGCAACGAATCTCGCATTATACTTTTCAACATTCCCATCAGTGCCATGTTTGATTTTGTAAAACCATCTAGATGTAACCACAAACTTATCCTTGGGCCTAGGAACCACGTCTTAGACATCATTCTTCATGATTGATTCATATTCCTTATTCATCGCATCCTTCTAGACATGGTGCGTTACGACTTCTTCGATTGTACATGGCTCAGATTGAACAATAATACTCATAGCAACAAGGTACAATTGATACTTGTTTGTCTTCTTACTTTCACGAAATGTCCCTCTTGGAGCAACACGTCCTTCAACATTTTCGAGAGTATCCTTAAGCCACAAAGGTCTTTTTCTTGAGGTAGAGGGATCACCAGGTGGTGGATCAATGGGATCCATCAAGCCTTCAACATTGGGCATAAATTCATTTGCCGAAGATTCAACTTGTTTATCTGCAACATTATCATTCTCTTTTCCTAGAATGGGGAGATCTATGGCTTTCCCAAGGGCAATGTCTTCATCGAATATAACACCATGGCTTACTTCCACATCTCATTGACCAAGCACATATATTCTATATTCCTTTGAATTTTCACTATAGCCCACAAATATTCCTTTCTTCCCGCAAACTCACAACTTGTTTCTCTTCTCTTTAGGCATAGAAAATACACTGGACAACCAAATATTTTAAGATGAGAAAGGTTTCTTACCAGTGAAAATTCTTCAGGTGTGTTGAAATCCAATGCTTAATGTGGATACCTATTTTGATCATACACAACAGTATTGGCAACTTCTCCCCATAAGAACTCTGGTAGACTTAGATCATGGAGCATGGCACGGGTGGCTTCCATGATCGTTGGATCCTTCCTTTCAACAACTCCATTTTTCTCAGGAGCGTATGCAATGGTTGTCTCTCTCTTAACATCAACCTCTTTGCAAAAGTCATTGAATTCATTTGGACTCATATTCAATTCCATTGCCAGTCCTCAATATTTTGATCTTCTTCCCTGTTTGATTCTCCACCAAAGCTTTGAAACAATGAAACCATTTGAAAACTTCATCCTTCTTCTTCAAGAAATAGATCCATGTTTTGCGAGAAGTCATCCACAAAGATAGCATAATATAAGTATCCTCCTAATGATATTACGGGAAACATACCAGATAGGTTAGAATGGAACAATTGAAGAATATCATAAGTTTGACTTTCACTTGAAGGGGATGGTCCCCTTTAAGTTTCGCAGTTCCACAACCTTGACAAACTCCTTCATGATTCATGTTGAATTCAGGCATACTTGTGACCATCTTCCTTACCCCAGGTAAGGCTTTGTAATGAAGTTGGGCAAATCTCTGATGCCATAATTTAGATTGCAGGGAAGTATCGCAAGACATGGCTCCCAAAGGACTTCCTCCAACTTGATAAAGACCATCAACCCTAAATCCAAGTGTAAATTCATCTTTAGGCTTTCCTTGCCAAATACGTACCTTTCGATCAATGAATGCTACTTTGAAGCATTTATCTTCCATCGCAGAAATAGATACCGGGTTCTTCTTCAAATCGGGCACATACAATACTTCTTGTAGATGAATGTTTTGACCTTGATTCAAGTGAAGAGTGATAATACCTATGCCTTTTATGGGATATGTGGCATCATCTCCAAGAATGATCTCTAAATTATTCTTCTTTTCAATCGAATTTGAGAGGGCTTCTTTGCACCCAATGAAGTGCCTTGAGGATCCACTGTCAATCAACCAACGATCCAACATATCCGGAGGAGAGGCAGTGGATAAATCGGAAATAAGATAAAATTCATTTTGTTTTTCTACAACATTACTTTCCTCATACCTGGAATTTCTTGATCTTTTGGGAGGTTGACCATTTCCATATTGAGCAGTTGGAGCATTCCTCTTTCCTTTATTGTTGAACTTGTTGTTCCTTTGATTGCCATTGGCTTTGTAATTGTTGTGGTTGTTGTTGTCACCATCCCTTGGAGTATCATTCTTGTGAGGACACTTTCTAACATAGTGGCGAAACTTGTTGCAATTGTAGCACCTTCCTTTCCTTCCTTAAGTCCTTGCTTAAATCTTTGACCTTGTTTCCTTAGACCAACATTGTTCTTCCTCATAGCATGAGCGGGGAAAGCAGTAGGATTATTTCCATTTGAAGGCTTATCTCTCTCCATCATACTTGTTTCTTCTCAATTACATCTATCCAATAATTCATCGAAACCAAGAATCCTGTCATTGTTGAGGATGGTGGTGTTAAACACATCCCATGCTCTCGTTGTTGATTTGTGTTCAGGGTTTAGGGTTTGGAGAGAAAAGTGCCACATGGGCAGCTTGTGGGCTTGGAAACCAAGTATGCAGTTATGGCACCCATTGAGATTTGGGACAAAACATTGATGGATTTACGACATGTGATGTTTGAGGATGATATCGCTTGGAAAGACGATTCTAACAACAATGAAAATCGTCCGAATCCAGGTGGTTGTTAGAGAGATATGAAATTTTGAAGTTGACTAGTCATTATTGGTTGTCAAGTAGGTTGGTTTGAGAGCCCATGGATGTGTGACTTCAAATGTTACGTTGAGCCCTTGTATGTGTATAAATACAAGGCGTATTGAAGCTATTTGAGGCATCAAAGCATGAGCAATACACTCAAGGGATATCTCTAAAATTTCATGGAGAAGAAGCTTTAGCAAGGGAGCACAAGACAGCGTGAAGGAGCCTAGGAAACAACGTGGGAATTGATGTGATTGAGACGTAGTGTTGTAGGTGACAACGTGGCATTTGGAGGGTTGTTTGGGCTTGTGTGAGGGGTTGTTCTTGGTGCATTTGTAGGGTAGGAGAGCTACAGTCAAGAGAAGGGTGTTGCTGCGGTTTGAAGAAAGAATTGCCAACTGTGTAGAGGAGAAAGTTACCATAGTCCACTGCTAGGCTAGGCTGCAGGCCATAGCCAACAACTGGAGCTTATAGGAGTTGCGTTTAGGGTGCATAGTAGCCCTATAACGCAGGAGTCTCCTTAAGGTGGAGTGCAATAAAAAAGAGGCTAGTTACTACGGTGCGTGGAGGTTAAGGGTTGCACATTATGCCCTAACTAGAAATGCAAGAGTAGCAAGTAAACAGTGGAGGACAACAATACTTGGAGGTGTATTGGGTCAAGATATTTGAGCAGTTTGGATCATGTTTTGAGTAGCCAGTTGAAGCCAAGTGTATGACCTTTCGAGGTGTTGAAGTATCATACTAGGAGCAAATTTAGTAGTGACAATGTTAGGCCCCTATAATACTAGTGATTCTCCCATTACTATTGTCATTGTAGCCCTTATTGTTATTGTTGTGCCCCTATTGTCCCTGTATTGTTATTATTGTGCCCCATAGAAGCCCACTATTGTTATTGTTGTGTCGTTATATTATTATTGTTATATCGGCTTTGATTATATTGTGACCTCTTAGACTCCTATATATAGAAAGGAGGTTTTGTCCTTTGTCTCATCCAAGAATTGTTCATTTGTGTAATGTAAAGGTGGTTGCCTCCTCGAAGAGGCTGATTTTGAAGGCATTGATCTATCTTTTCTTCTATTTTGTGCACTGGTTGCATAACATTTGGTATCAGAGGTTTGGATTCTAGGGTTTCGCTGCTCCAAACTGGTCATAGTGGAATTTTCGTTAAAACTTTTTTTCTGTGATGTTTCAAAAGCTTAAAAAAACCCATTTGAATTGAAATCCCTCTGAACCTCGGGACCAAATTTTAGATCCTGTCCACTATATTTTCGGAGATATGATCGAAGGAAGTTAGGGCTTTTGCAGAATCCTGAATTATATCTCAAACAAGTGACCTGGGAAAGTTGTCATAATTATCTTTCTGAGCATCAGATTCAAATTTCGTGAGCAGTTACAGAAAGAGGATGGCTTGTAGTTTTCTGTGTATTGGTTTCACGCCTTGAGGTCAAAACAATGACATGTGGCACTTCATACAAGTTCGGTCTACCGAACTAGCCTATAATCAGGTCATCATGGGAGTTTTGGCATAACTCTTCCTTAGAGAATACAATCTTGATCAGACTTGCAGAGTTGGAAAGAGGACCTAGAGGGCTACAACAGGACATAATTTCAGACCTTGCAGATCCGAAATTACAGAGATACAACAAATTCAATATCAAGCTCCTACAAAGTGAAAAAAGGTGTGTACTTTTTTTTAAATTTTGCAGAAGTTTGGTTTGAAAAAATAGTTTGAAGGAATTCAAAAGGCATAGTGTAACATTATTATCATTAATTGATGCCCCGAAGAAAAGAAAATAGAAACACCTAGTAAGCAACTTGAAACTCTAGCATGACTCATGAAAAAGAGGAAGAAATGCAACATGACATATCAAAATTACGAGACCAAGTGCAACAAAATTCACTGTCACAAAAAGTAACAAAAGCTAAGATGGATAGTTTAAAGAAAGGTATGGAAGCTAAGATGGATGGCATAGAAGAAAAACTTAAAGGCGACATGGAAGATTTGAAGACATGCACGGAAGCTAAGATGGATGGTATAGAAGAAAAACTTAAAGGCAAGATGGAAGATTTGAAAAATTTGCTACAAGAAATGCTTACTAATGGTGGAAGGGTAGTAAAGGAAACTCATGAGGAGAACAAAAGAAATGTTAATTATGATTTCATAGGCTCTAATGGTGGATTGAAGACCCACCATGTGTTAAAATTGACAACCAGGGCAAAACTTTATGTGGGTCATATTATTCATGGCTGATAATATTTTTATTAGATTCCTCTCGTAAAGAGGTGTAGGATTGATATAAAGATTATCCGATTCCGATAAGTATTCATGTAGATATGAATTTATTTTGATTATGGAATTATTATCAAGCCGACCTACAACTCATGTAGGCTTAGAAGCCCAACAGTCACATCTATTCAAACACCAACGTTGTGTATAAATATAGGAGAACTTTTCCTCGTTTGGACTCACTCATCTCATCACATCTCTCTCTCTCTACTGCGTAGAAAAGAGTCTATTCTTTACTGCGCAGAAGAGGGTCTTTCTCTCGCACATGTGAAGCCGGAAGCTACTGAAACTGAAGCCGCAACTGCAGAAGTAAAGATTGACTTGCGTGGACTAGAAGATTTTCTCATCTGAACTGTGCTGTAGGTTCATCTGAACCTCCTCTGAAAGCCACAACTTTTGGTAGTGGAATCAAGTCAATCCGATGGACGGTTTGCAAGATATCGACTGCCTTAGTTTGAAGCCGGAAGCTACCAAAATTGACGTTGCAATTGCAGAAGTAAAGATTGACTTGCGTGGACTAGAAGATCTCTTCATCTGAATTGCGCTGTCGGTTCATCTGAACCTCCTCTGGAAACCGCAACTTTTGGTGGTGGAATCATGCCAATCCGACGGTCGGTTTGTGAGGTATTGTCTGCTCGAGTTTGATGATGAAGCCGCTAATGCTGATGCTGCTGATCTAGGGTTTGCTACTGTTTATATAAATCAGATTTATTGCACTATTTCTCTCTGCTGAATTATTGAAGATAAAAGGAGATTTGATCAAAGGGTTTCTCCACACATTGTGGGGTTTGTCTCTGGCTAGCCGCCACATCTTGTGTCTCTTGTCTTGGCTTGTTTTCTGTCAATCGTTTAATGTTCTATTTGCACTTTACTTTATGTACATGTGATTGCTAATTTGTGGAATATAATAAGGAAAAGAAGTAAACTGTTATAAGCATAGAACATACCATAACTTAACACCCCCGCTGCGATGTTTTGTTTGGGCGTCATGAGCTGTGCGGTCTCTAGATGAGGGAAATTCTCATGGTCAGCGAGATCCCAATCTTCTAATTTCAAGCTCGGCACCCATTCTAGGTGCGTTCCCTCAAAGATGATGCCATCCAGGAGGAGTGGAGTTTGGAGAGAGCTCTTGTTCTTATCTAGGTCCTTGGGCACTTTCACCTTCCCCTTCTACGAAGGGATATATGCGGGCAACTTGGTTGGAGGGTGTATAGGCTTGGTTTCTTCCTCCATGCCTTCATCCTTGTCTTCTTTGATTATGAGGTCCTCTAGGTATTCCTCCTCCTCGTTGATTTCCAAGTTAACTGCTTTCCCCTTTTCCTCCATCGTCAATTTGCTGTGCAACGAGTTGCATGGGGACACACGCACCAGAATCATTGGTTGTTTATTCTTCTTTGGCCATGACGTGCGCTGTGATTTAGGGATTTTTGCCATAGTCAGGGCCTGCACGGCCTCTTCGGTGGTCATCTCTGCAATTTCCCTAACTTCCTTAGATGCTGCTATCTTGCTCATCCAAAAATCTATCAATCACTCAATTAGGGGCTCAATCAATGCTCAACACAAGGAAAACAGATCTCGACCCAAAATACATGGAAGCCCTTTGTAATTTATAGCATCTTTTGAATTTGGATTCGACTGTTCCCCCCAAATCTGGTTCATTAACGCTCCCTTGGTAGAATATTTTCCCAAATCTTGCCCATAAAGCTCGTCTTAAATGCATGCCGCTTGCTCCATTTGGTCTCAAGTAGAACATCACATCATGAATAGTGACTCCAACAATCACTTTCCGGCCAACCTGCGCAGCATCGCAATCCCCCTTGCGCGGTCACAGACCTTGTGACACTTTACTCCTGCGCGCAACTCTAACATCATGCAACTCTTGGGAAGAGTAGTTTATAGTCATGCGCCTCCTTTCAACTACCTGGAGTGCTAAGAATGTACTTCCCAGAGCTAGTCAGGTGTCCACGCCACTTGTATAGGGTGTCAATCAATCATTCATCACTTTTCTTGGAAAGCATCCACCTTTTATTGTTACTAGCTGCATTGTGCACTTTATCATTTGAAGTGTGCCACCATGGGTGATTCATTTTGTAATATGTGGTCCAAGTCAAGGCATAAAGTTGATCAACTCTCATCGATAGTCCCCAAATTCATCAACGTGATCGTGCGCACCCTGTTTTTATCACCCTGGTTTCCTTATTGAGAAAATCCTTCTTTATTTCATCCTCAAGCTTCTTGACTTCTGCTTCTAGCAGAGCGCTTTTATCTCTTAATTGTGCCCTTTCCTTCCTAAGTTCTTGGAGCCTAATATCACCCTGTCAGATTTCTTCCTTAGGTCCTAAGTGCTCTGCTTCCTTCAGCTCCATGACCCCTTCTTCTAGGGCTCCACGAGCCGTCGTATCTACCAGTGCCACTATGTGCAGACTAGGCATTTTATACTCTATGGGGATTACAACGTTCACTCCATACTCTAGCCTCGGAGGCACCTACTCTGTCAGTTTCTTGCACATGGTTCTATAAGCCCATATAACCGCTGCTATGCATAGGTCCCAATCAGTCTACTACGCATTGTGTACTTTTTTCAGTGTTTTGCATACTTCGTTAAAGGCTTTTGCATGGATAACCTTCTGCACACTTGGTCTTTCTAGACTTTTTGGTTCCAACCGGAGGGGTTGTGTTCGCCATTGCCTTGCCCACACCTCCTTACTAACCGTGTCTCCTAACGTGAAGGCTGTGTGCATCTACACAGGTTTCGTACCATATGCCTATATCCATTTGGACAGGTGGGTTCGCGGACCATTTCATCTAGCAGTGTTGTCTGTTAATCACATCTAAGGCTTCCCAAACCATATGTGCATCATTCTCCTTCATTTGTGCGAGCCTCTGAAGCTTCCTTGGTGCGCGCCCCACCACCTGGCAAGTGTAGCTTGCAGTACCCATTTCAAAGCCTCGAAGCATTGTTGTTCCAACATCTCCCTTTCGAATCTGTTCAGGAATTCATCTACCACGCTTAACCCATCATACATAGGCATATCCCTTACCTCCGTTGATATGCAGTGCAATGATCTTGTAATCATGTTGTAGTTCAGCGTGGTAACCACGTGTAACCGGTTTTGCCATTGTTCTATCTCCTCGTTAGAATCCGATGTATAGGAGCTTTTGCGCTCCCATGAGATTCGTCCATCCGTGGTTGGATTTACCCAATCTTTCTCTCACGTGGTTATCTTGTAGATGCAATCCAAGTTGTCGTTGCATTGATAGTTGCGCACTGGCTCCGTGTAGCACGATCCTTCTACAGTGTCCAAAGGTACAACTACACGCAGAGACTTTTCTCAAAAATCATATTATGCTCCTTCAGATTTATCACCCCATTCATATCAGTGGCCCAATCTATCCCTAATAGTGTAGGGTATGGATTACTGTCATCAACAATCTCTATCACTTCGAAATTTTCTAGCATGCTTGCTCCTTCAATATCCACTATGATTCCCTGCAATCTTCCCATAAGTAGGATCTTTTGCTGGTTTTCCATTGTAGCTGGATTGGAGACCATTGCAGTGTAAGCCTTCCCATGCGCTCCCATGTATGATTCAACAGAACATTCACGTCCGATCCTAGGTCTAGAATCACTTGGTCCATCTCATATTCCCCAATCTGCGCAGTTAATCTCATCTCCCTTCCTGTCCTCATCGCATGCTTTCCGATCTTCTAGACTACGCGCGGTTCTCCTAGTGCGGTCCCAACGCATCTATTTATGAGTTCCTGCAGCCTCTTTACTTCCTTGATGTCATGAACAACTTCATGCATGTTTCCAGGAATGTTGTGCGCATCGATGGGTCCATTTCTAGCGTCGGTATGTTTTTGCTTCTTGAAGTGGAGGCATCAGTGAAGCTCTTCCTGGCTTCCATGAAGGTTTCCTTAGCGTGCTCCAAATCAAACTCCTATTCTTTCATTGGAGCCTTGCAAACCCAAGTACTCTCTTTAGGCTGCTTGTCTTTGTCATCCCCTATCGTAATTCCACTTTGGAGCATAATATTCATATTAGGGTCTTCCATGCACAGCTCAAACCTCATCATTTGTAGGTTTCTGAGTCGGGTGAGGTTGGAGTGCTCCTTTATTGTGTAGCCTCGCTATTAGTGTAGGACAATCCTCTGTCTCATGATCAAACAATGTACAATAAAAACATGAGGGATGTGTCAAATTCATACAATCGCAGGCATAATGTCCTGTCCCAATGCAATTGTAACATATCAGCTATCCGTGACCTCTTCCAGGTCCTTCTCCACCTCGGCCTCATCTGCACCCCTGAAATCGGGTTCACGCCATCCCTGCGTTCTAGTCAAGGGGCCATGTTTTGACCTGAAATTTGTAGGTGGGAGTCCTATCCATTATCAGCTCATAAATTCTACAAGTGCACTCATCATGTCCCACTGATCCACAAAAATTACAGAAAAATTGTTGTGAATTATGCGTGTACTTCTGCAACAGATGGCAGCTGTCCATAACATGCTTTCCTCCTATTTGACAAATCGAGGACCACAATGCAGGCACTGTGCTTGGTCCTTCTTGTGCCTCCGGTCTCAATGGAATTGGTCCTCCTCTCACGAGGTTATTCATGAACACCGGGCAGTGGTCCTTGACATGTCCCTGACCCTTGCACTTTACGCACTAGACCTCGTCACACAATTCTAGCCGAGCTGTCCTGTCCTGTTTCAGACTCTCCATCTCAAGGCACAAGTTTTTCAATTGCGTGTGGATTTGCTGAACTCCTAGGTTAGGATCCTGTTTTGGGGTTTCATGTAGCCTCATCGTGATCTCCAATGCCTCTGTTATGACAACACGTTTCTTAAATGCAGTGTTAGCGATGCTACAAACCATTCGCGGTGTTGTCCATTCATCAAGTCATGTCAGCTTTGTGAATTATGCACTTCAATCTCTAATCCAAATCCTAAGGAGTCTCGCTTGGTAGCATCATGATTTCCTTGAAACCAATGATCAACTGCACGTCTGACCTCATTATTCTATATTCCTTGTTCAATGCAGTTTGGATGTCTGGATCCCTACATTCGAATTGTCATCTGAATGCTTAATGTACCAGGCCAATGTGCGATCCTGCAGAGCACTGACCAATGTTTCTTTATTTATATTATGATCTGTGACTCCCTGTGCCTCCCATACAAATTTTATCATGAACCAAAACTAGTCCAGATCTTCATTTCCTACTCCCTTGAACACCGACAACTTTATTGCACTTGCCATATTAATTCGCTATGGTGGCGAAGATGGTATGGGAAAATATGGGGTGAAGATGATGAAACTAGGGATGGTGTGGGTGGGGGTGGTATGCACGGAATCATATACCTTATCAAATTGACCACACTTCTTGGTGAGACTTTCGCGAACTCTTCCTCGTCCCCTCGCAGAGGTGAAATCAAGGGGATAGTTTCTAGTTCTGCACTACCTTGGTTTCTGTAAATTCTTGCACTTCGCGTAGCCCCAAACATAAATTTATTCACATAACCCTCTTTTCACACAGTAGCATTTTAATCCAAGTGTTCAAAGACTTAACGTATTTACCTTGCGGTCATTTGAGGAAGCGTCGATCTACCTCACTATGGCTGACTGAAGTATCTACTGCGAATTCAGTGATGAATCCTCCTATAATTTGATCAAGTCAGTGATCAACAGTGCGCGCAATATTATCCTCTGATGCTTCCAATCTATGCACCAATTTTGGACTCCACACAATAGGTCTATCGAGCTTGCACCTTCCTTAGCTACCTACTAGCTTCATGATCCACTCGTATAGCTCAGTCGGGAAAGATGCGAAGAAAATTTCTTGGATCTCTGTGTATAAGTAGCAATCTAACTACTCTTCTTTTGATAGTCATAGATTCCTATTCTCCTGTTCCGTAAACTCGTGAATCTTCCTATCCAACCAATCTTCAATTCCTTTCTTTGTTGGATTCCAGTGATACGATATCAAACATCTCTATGCAGATCCTGATCTCGGCAACAAAACCATTTGTTGGCTTATAGGGGCCTGGCTAGGTTTAGAGTTAATTAGCCAAACAAATCCTTGTACTATTAGCCCTTTCAGTAACAGTCCATGGAGCACAGACTGAGGTCTCATCTGAAGTAGTATGGGGGGGTGCTGGAACTAAGTTTTTGCACCCTTGAGATGTCTGAGGGGTTGATTCGGTCCAACTGTTAGTCCCTGCAAGCAGGTTACTTCACGGACTTCCTTGGCCTTTGTACCCTGATATATTCACCTTTGCACAACCCTAACCAGGGGCTATAGGGCTTCCGCGCTACTAGAGTCGTGCTCTACACTATTCCCCTAAGTCACACTTAAGATCTTACTTCTATTCTTACACCAATTAGTTATCTTCACGTAAATGGATGCCTTATGTTATATTTATTTATACTGCACATTCATATGAGTTCATGCAGTAAATAAATAGTAAACTTGTAATTCATACCAAATAATACATAAAATAGGAAAAGATACACAAAAATATGATAAAACTTCTCTTTATTGATGCTTCCAATGGTTACAGACTCAACCTTCCTCTGCACACACAGACACAGAGCTTTCTCCTACTCTACAATCCAAAGACACAACTTCCACTTCGACTCAATCAATTCCTTAGACTCATCATTCTTCCTTGAATTCGATGTCTTTTTACACTTAGAGCCTCTCTCTATTTATACAATCCCATGGTCAGCTGACCATGGGAAGATATTTCAAGCCGACATTACATTACAAAACCAAGAGAGGACAACCCTGTGAATCTATTATGACTTCACGCTCAACGCCCACAAATCACAGAGTATTTATAATGGACTTGGTCAAAACTTGGGCTTTAAGCCCCAAAATATGCCTTGGGGGGGATTCCACACCCAACACCTAACTAGGGGCTTTACCCTACCTCAAAAGCTCAAGTATCCAATAGAATCTTTCATAGATATTTCTCCTCCAAACTGGCTCATAACCATGCAAGAATATCTTGGCCAACACTCTTTCGTATACAAATATTTCAACTTGGACTAGGCACTCTAGGACTGTGGCCATATCTTTCCTTTCTGACGGATGCACTTGGATGAGACTCAACCTTATTTGCATCCCGTCACGACCCTTAAACTAGGGCACTCTAGGGCTACATCTTCGACCTCTTCTTGATCAAGCAAATTCCCTCTTACTTGATTTCCTTTAGCCTCTCCTAGGCCTTCTTTAAATAACTTATTCTAAGCCTCTTAGGAACCCTCTAGAACTTGGGGGTTTTATCCACTTAGACTTAGGGTACATTTTTTTTTCTTTTAGAATTTTAAACCCCATATGGGTCTAAAACACTTTTACTTGGGTTCTTTGTACACAAACTCCTTTTTTGACCAAACTTCACACAAATTCATATGGTGGAAAAGAAGTAGGTTGAGCCCAAAAGGAATATGTTTCAGTTGCATAGGGGTCCTATCTTAGTGATGAGGATGAAATTTGATTAGGTCTTAGGAGTTTTAATCTTGAAAATTATAACTCAAATGCAAATTTTAAATATCATATTTCTTTCCTAACTTGAATTGAGGCATAAACCTTTGGATAGATCTCAGATCCATCATGTAGAGAACATATTCATATGATGAAATTATCATCAAATTCTTCCACAAAATGGAATATTTACTAATTCACCCCCATCCAACTATCAATAGAGTACACAATTTTTTTTTTATCAATGTTAATCCACTAGGCCAACAAGCGAAAAATTCAATCTTCATGAAGCATATTAGAGCAAGGAAACTTTCCTCACACACCCTCAACCGATGACAATTTATATCGTCTGGCTCATCTAAACTAAGTGTAAGTCCAGTCATCAAACCATGAATCTATTTTTCCACTAGAATATTAAAGTGTTGACCCAAAATGCAAGAAATTCAACAAAAAATGAATCACGCATCAAGAATAAATATTTGCAGTATCCAAAAATAGAAACAAACATCTTTTCCTTTGTATATAGGTCTATGGATGCATATTACATGCTAGCATTGGAGTCTCCTTATATTTTCTTGATCTAGTGACCAAGTCAATTACAAATCAACCACCCATTTTCTACGTATGGACATTTGAATCTTAGGAATTCACTTATTTGGAATGATTCCAATAGCTCACCTAGTTGATAAAGGGTAAGCTATGTTGGAGAATGCAATAGGGTAGCTATTAATTCAATTTATCCTTAATATTAATAATTTCTTGTGAAATTTATTTATCTTCTTGTGTTTCTTTATTAGATCTTCTTCACCAAATAATTATCAAGTACCAAAATGATAAAGAAAATGGACACAAAAATTAGGCTCCAAGCAAGGGAAAAACCTAAAAAATCTCTTCTTTTCTTATAGAATTGACTTCAAATGAGAAAACCAAGGCCCAAATCTAAATACCAAAGCCTTCTCCAACCCCAAGTTAACCCTCCAATAATCCCTTCCAATTATGTCAAAGTTCAACCAAGTCAACAAGATTCAAACCCTTCTACAACTGCACCAAACTCAAAATTTTGGCCCCTGAATTCAATATTTCAAACCTTTAGTAGGTCTGCAACTTCGACCCTTGAAACAAATCAGAATCTTCACAAGTGAGAAATAAAACTAGGGAAAACCTTGACCAAAACCTCGATTTTCCTTCTGTTAGTCCTTACAATCTCCTAGGTTGAAAAGGAAAATTGACAAGGGTAACCTCAAACGTATTCAGCTCAGTAGCTAGCCCTACTGAGCATGAGAGGGATCTCTCTAAGTCACTTATCAATGATATGACTTTAAAGAAAATGAATATTAGGCTAGATATATATATTTGTTTGTGAAAAATTGGTTTTTTAAAGGGTTTGATGAACTTAGGGTTTGGCGCCACAAGTAGGTCTAGGCTATGGGAATACAAGAGCAAGCATAAGAAGGAGCTAGATGTCAGAATCCATGGTGTAATTGGATTATTATATCAGTGTAGTATAGAGGATATAGAAAAGAAGAAACTAATGAGCATTAAAAGATGATTTCATTAGCTTAAGAAGACAAAACATATAACCATGAAACCAAGATAACAAAGCTTGATAATATAAGAATTCTGAGTATTTTATCACAAGATATTCATAAAGATAAGAAATATAATGTATTCAAAGATGTTTAGACCATGATAAAACAAAATAGTGAAGCACAAACACCATGAACTCACTGTGCTAGAATTCCTTGAAAATAGCTACAACCTGTATCTGTAAAGCTAAAAGATGATTACAATGCAAGCCTTCCTTTACAAAAAGTTCAACCCTCTTCTCCTAAGGTGAAATATTATTTATAGACTCTCTTTACCTCTTTCTCACCTTCAGGAGTCAAACTCCCTTATGGAGGAACTGACTCCAATATTCTCTCGACCAACAGGTGAGAGTGAGAAGGTGTAACTCAAACACCTCATGAAGAGCTTGATTAGGAGTTTTCTTCTTTTATGAGGCCTAATTAACATAAAAAACAACCTATGATATGAATTTATTCATGCCTATATCACCTAGCCTCGTAAATTGTGCCATTACAAAGAGAATCTTGACTTTGAACAAGTTTGACTAGAAACTAGAAAATTTACATAGTGAAATTTTACAAATAAAAACACAGAAAATGCAGAAGCGTAGTGCCAACTTTGAGCTAAATTTCAGGTGCCTTCTAGGGGTAAAAATTCAAATATGAGAGAATGGTCAACTATCTCTCCAAGTCTAGTTTCTAGAAAAGTTTTAATTTTTTAATTTGGAGCATGGGTAGACCTTCACAAATCCATTCTCCCAAGGTCACTCCAGAAGCGCAACGCTTGCCAAAAAATGGTCCAAAATGTTAGTTTTCTACCACTTTTTTTCCTTTTTCTCCCAAAATAAACCACCTTTACAAAATATGGGCAAATTGGGTTTTAAAGGATGCCAAGAAATTTCCAAAAATATAAAATTTTCTTCAAATGGATGCTTGAGGAAAAAGCGCAGTGCCTTGGATAGGCCAATTTTTTGAATTTAGACCAAAAATTCTCAAAAAACACAAAATGCTCAGAATTGGCTCAAAATTGGAGGGAAGGTGTAAAAATAAGTTTGTTAAAGATTCATGGATTCTTTATAAAGCATCTCCAAGTTTCCCTCATCCTTTTGCTCCTTTTTGGTCTCCTTGAGCTTATTTTTGAGCTATTTCACTTTGACATTGGCGATCAAGTGTTGAGATTGATAATGATGTGCCATGTGTCTAAGCATTTGATTATCTCTATTTTCCTTCTCCAGGAGCATTTCCAAATGTTCATTCACCCTGTTGAGCCAATATTCTTTACTTTGATGTACTTCAAGGGAAATCCTCTCTTCTAGGTCAAGGTCTTCATTTAGCAATATTTGTTTTTGTTCCTCTTGCAAAGCTTCTTTGAGACCTCTGGTTTTTGGTCTTTTCCTCTTTCCTGTACCCTTTGATCCTTTAGGATCACTTGATTCTATGATCTCTTTACCTTTTCCAATCTACTGCAATAACTTAGATTTTTCCTTTTCCTAGATCAAGTCTTTTGCCTTGACTTGACTGTTTTCTTGTTCTAGGAATGATATAATGAACTTAGCTCTTTCCATGTTTATTTCTAGCTGATTGATTTGGTAGTACTTGTCCCTAATGGTCTGTTTCATGATTGAAATCTCATCTTCCTCTTCTAGATCAATGATCTCAAATTCATGCTCAACTGTCTTCTTACCCTTTGCTGCTGATGCCTACTTTGCCGATGAATAAGGCTTGTCCCCTTTCTCTTTGAGAGAAGAAAACACAAGCCTATGCCCTTTATTATACACTTTGGTGACCTCTGGCCTAGGTAGTTGAATCTTCTTCATTGGTCTTCTAGATGACCCCATCTCTGCTTGTTGTTTTAGTGTGCTTGTGGACTGAGATGCTGCATTTTCCTCATGCCATTTTAGAGCTATTCCTAAGAAGGCTTCCCAAGTCATACCCCTTTATGCCAACTAATGAAGGACAATGAATTTGATGAGATTATGATGAAACAGGATTGGAGAGTGCTCTTTGTCCTTCAACTATATCTTTACAGACATTTTTGAAATTCTCTTGAACAAATAATTGCACATGTTGTGTGGCTTTTGAGATGTGAAGTACATCAAGAGGCGAATATGATATGCATACAACCTCGAGAATCTACCTTCACAGGTAAAGAACCTCATGATGGTATTCATTAAAAGAGCATACTTCTCAAGCAAATATCTGAAAGGCATAAGGTGAGTATGTGTGTCTATTTATGGAGTCTTTAAGAAGGGTTTGTAGTTTCCAAGATCTAGATTCATTCATTTGAACCATTATTCGCCATTGTCTGGTAAACTAGTTGCTAGTGAGATGGAGGCCATTGAGAAGCTAAACTAAATACCAGAAATGACAATAGTCTCCCCTTTCAAATGTGTAGCCACCCAATCTATCAGCTGCTCATAAAACCCTACTTCACTTACTCTTTTGCAAAATTCCAAACAATCAACATCTTCAAAACATTGTTTGATGAAAGGATAGGAGTTGATCTGATTGCAATCAGATGTGTCATATCTAAGAATCTTCCCTCCTTTGTGTTGTTTCTTTCTCTCTAGTGAAGAATCAATCTCCATGATGATACAATATCCTAGCAGTAGGAAGTGAAATAGATGTGAGGTGAGTATGAAAATGAAGTGATATATGAGTGATTTTGACAAAATGATGAGAGGGTTTTGTGAAAGATGAAATGGCTTTGAGAAATTGATGGAAATGAGTGTGGAAGATGGCGAACAAATGTGTTATTGGTGAGTGAGACCAAGAAGGTTTTATGATGTGATTTTGCCAAAATAACTCTAAGAATGAGCTAGGGTTTTATTTTTTTAGTGTTTAAACTTGATTTGTAGGTGGATGGACTAATCAAGATGACTCATCATGCATGTGTGGAGGTGTAGAAATTAAATTTACATGTTTAGGAGATAAAAAATTGTGATGACCATTTCTACCCTAGCATTTCCCATGGCATTGTTGCTACAAACCCTAGCTTGAGATATAATCAATATGTAATGCAAATGGGAAAGAAAATATTCAAGGGAAATGATGTACTTACTTGTTCCTTAGCATTAGCAAGCAATTTGACCAAGTTTGAAAGCAAAAAATTTGAAATTTGGGAAAATTTTGGTGGTTTTCGGGCACTCTATCCTACGCGCAGCGCCAAAGCGTAGTGCAGTTCTCCTACGCGTAGTAGCTGCTTCAGAAGCATAGCACAATGTATATACAATTAACGCCTGCAAATTTTGGCCAAATTCTCCTAGGGAAATGAAATTTTTTCTTTTTAAAGCAAGTAGGCTCGATGATGAAAAGTGAATGAGAGGTGAATGAAAAGGTATTGAGTCATTTTGAGTTTATATAGGGGTGACTTTTTCACTTTTTCCAAAAAGAGAAAAGAAACTAATCTTCTTTTTTGAACTGATTTCACTTTTCTGAAGGCAACTTTTACCTTGCCTTTGCAAATATGTTTTTTGCATCTCCTGCATGCTAATGCATTCTTCTGCTGAAACTTTTTGATTTCATGAAAATGAAAATAAACCTTGTTTCATTTCTTGAACTCTTTTCTTTGTCAATTTGACTTATTTATGACTTTTTATGAAAATGGTGGACCTTGGGGACCCTTTTTATCTAATGGATGACTTAAGACCTAATGAAATGATAATTATGACTTGACCAAATTTCATGGTATATGACAAGAAACTAGCATGAGTGAAATTTCAGACAATGACTCTATCTTGGACTGACCATACAGTGACCAAATTTGCTGTGTAAACCCAGTGACCTAAAAATTTGATGATGAAAGTCTGAAATGACCATGGTAAAAGCATTTTTTGATCCAAGTGACAGGCTAACAAGATTGACACTAACATTGGCTCCAACTAGGGATGGCAGCTCCTTGGAGGTGTCAAGAACGCCGTAGACCAAGTAGCCTTATTCATTGGGCAAAATGGAGTCACATGCATAAAAACTGATTTTTTGACTGACAAAAGAACTAAAAGGATAAAAACAATACTGACTGAAAGAGCCTTAGGGACTTCACTTCGGGCTTCAAACTCTAATGACGGTTATATAAAATGCTAGAGGTAAAATACACACCGGTATGTATAATGATGATGACCTTTTTGGATTTTTTAGACATAGTAGTGCTTGAGAAGCCTACCATTGATCGCCCCTCCTGAATATTCTCTTCCATACATCTCTTCCAATAAGAAAGAATTCTTTCCTTTGAGTGCAAAAATTTTGTATGGTCCCTTCCATAAGTTCTCAAACTTACATGTTTGCCCTTGTCCTCATTTCTGGCATCCCACCGAAGGACTACATCTCCCAAATTTAAATTGTTCTCCTTGGTTTTTTTATCATAGATCTTTTTGATTTTCTCTTGGAGTTTGGATGTGTTCTAAAAAACTTCCTCTCTTGTCTGCTGTAAGTGAATCATCTGGTTTATCCTCCTTTGTATGTCATTAGTTTCACTATCCAATTCTTGTAAGATTTTCATTACTGGGACAACAAGAGATGAAGGAAATACTGTGTCAACTCCATATACCAGCTGAAAAGGAGACATACCTATTGACTTTTTGGTGTTGACCCTGTCTGCCCACAAAGCATTGATGAGTTTTTTATGCCAATTCTTCTTGTTTGCTTCCAAGACCTTCTTGATGATGTTGATTAGAGATTTGTTGGAAGATTCAGCCAAGCTATTCCCAATGGAGTGTCCTAGCACAATATGATATTTGGCATAGAAATCCACCATTCTTTTTGGTTTGGAAGCAACAACACTATCTGTTATTATTTTCTGTGGGCAGCCAAATCTAGACGAGATATTAGATTCCAAAAATTGAATAATGACAGAATTAGTAGCTTGCTTGGTTGGGATAGCTTCAATCCACTTTGTAAAGTAGTCGGTGGCTATTAATATCCATTTGTGTTGTGCTAAAGATGACGGATGGATTTCGCCAATGAAATCAAGGCCCCACTGCTGGAAAGGAGCTGAAATCAAAACTGGTTGTAATGGTAATGACATAACTTTCCTCTTTCCTTGAAAAATCTGACACTCATGGCAACTCATGACTGTTTTGTATGTATCAGAAAAGAGGGTGGGCCAATAGAAACCAGCCCTTAAGATCTTGTTTGCTATAGTTTTCCAAAAATGATGACCTCCACAATCTCCCTTATGAAAATCCTTCATTACATATTTAGCTTCATTCTATATTAAACAACTCAGCAACACATCTCCAGGATCTTTCCAAAATAAAACACCATCGAGAATACAACATTTTGAAGCTTTGAGTTTTAGTGATCTAACTTTACCTTTGGGAAATTTTGAAGGAGGATTCAAGCACTGCAGGACATAGATAATGTCGGCATATCAAGGAGATGACATGAACATATCATACACTTTCATGAAAGGGTCCTTTTCTTCTGATTCTTTTGATAGTGCAGCCATTAAATTAATATCTAGTGCATGTAGATTTGATTCTGCCATAAGCTTGGCTAACCCTTGTCCTTTGATGAGCTTTGTAGGTTTGATCTCTAGGTCATATTTTAACATTACTGCAATTCATTTTCCTCTTCTCCCTTTTGGATCTATTTGTACAAGAATTTATTTTACCGCTGCAGTAGAGACATAAGCAATAGTATGTGAATGTAGAATATAAACCCTGGAATCTTTGAGGGCCTTTACCAATGTCAATGCCTGTTTTTCAATAATATTGTATTTCAATGCTACATCTCTTATAGTGTGACTGAAGAACTATAGGCTGCTCATTTTTTTGATCTTTTTTCTACATTAGGACTACTGCTAGTGTGTGCTGAGAAGCAAAAGAAAAAATGATGAAATCTGAACTATAATCTTGGCTAATTAGAATAGGAGCAATAGATAAGGAAAAATTTACGGCATGAAATGATTTCTTAGCCTCTAAAGTCAACTTTACCTCACTGTCCTTCTTCAACATATTTGTCATTTCCTTCAAGTCCATATCTAGATTAGGAATAAATCTCCTCAAAAATTTGATTTTCCCATTAAATGATTGAATCTCTTTCTTGTTCCTAGGGAAGTCTAATTGTTGAATAGCCTCCACTCTAGCAGGATCAATGCGGATGCCATCTTTAGAGTTGATGTGTCCTAGTAGCTTACCTTCTTCCATGGCAAAAAAGCTCTTCTTTGGGTTAAGTGAGATGCCAAATTTTCTATATTTCTAAAAAACAATCCTCAACTGATGCAAATGATCTTCATCATATTTTGAAAATACTATTAGATCATCAAGATAAATAACCAGAAATATATATTTTTCATTTGTAAATGTTACATCCATAGCGCGCTGAAAGGTAGCTCCTGCATTCTTCAGTCCAAAAGGCATCTTGGCATACATGAATGTACCCCATGGCATTGTGAAAGTTGTCTTGAGCTGATCACCTTTGTGTACCAGAATTTAATTATACCCAAAGTATCCATCAAGAAATGACATCCTAGAGGACCCCACCACTTTCTGAAGTATGTGGTCCATCTTAGGTAGGGGATAGTTGTCTTTCAGGGACACCTTATTAAGATTTCTAAAATCAATGCATAGACGAATTTCCCCGATATTTTTCCTCACAGGTACTAAATTAGACATCCATTTAGAAAATTGAATGGGAACAACTATTCTAGACTTATAAAGTCTATTTACCTCTTTTTCAATTGATGGCAACAACTTGGGGTTGATTCTTCTCAATTTATGGCAAAATGGCTTCTGATCTGGCTTTATAGGAATGGTGTGATGAATGATACTCTTATCATAAACTTTCAGATCTGAGTAATCCCAAGCAAATGCATCAACAAACTTATTCATTAAAGACATGTACTTTTGTTTTGTTTCAGGAGATAGATACTTTGATAGTTTGACCAATTTAGGATTTTTAGCTGTGCCAATGTTAACATCTTCTACTCCTTTTTTAGTAGGAACCATGGTGGGCTTCTTGGCGATACCATCCTTGTCAAATAACTCTTCCAAAGGCACCAAGCCTCTTGGAATGTTGTTTTCCTTGAGCTGTAAAACTTCAGTGTCAGCTGAATGAGTGTGGGAATCATCAAGATTGTACACATCATCAATGTGAGAATTCTGAAATTCTCCTTCCAATTGCAAAAAACCATTGATTTGCTTATCATCACCAAATACTTGCCAAAACCTCATGTTATCTGGAACGACTAGGCAATGTTTAACATTGATGGAGTATTTATGATTATAATGAAAAGGAATTTTCACCATACTGGCTACAGTGGCAAGTGAATCAGCTATGAGATTTTGAGTTTTAGGAATAAGAGATAATGTATATTCTGGAAAAGTTTTGAGAATATCAAGTACAACATTGCGATAAACTCTCATTCTTGGGTGTTTGGCCTGGTATCCCCCTTTGATTTGCTTGATCACTAACTCAAAGGCACCATAAACATAAATCTTTTTTCTCCAAACTTCTTCAGAATTTTGAGGCCAACAATCAATGCCTCATATTCTGCTTCATTATTTGAACATTCAAATGCCAGCGTGTAAGAACTCATTCTCACATTTGGAGGGACTTTGTTTGGCTTATGTAATGGCCTAAGTATCCAAACACCAATGCCTGCTCCTTCTCTTCTTGATGCACCATCAAAATCCATAGTCCAAAGACCATTTTCTTCTTTTGGAAAAAGAATTTCTAAAATATGATTTTTTTGATTTTTAAGATCTTGAACGGCTAGCTTAGAATTTTCTATTTTCTACACTATTCCTTGAATCTCCTCAATAGGATTTGCGGGTTGTCTTGATTCTTCACCAATCTCTCTACTTTTTGCTGTGATAGTTTCATGTATGCTACCCATTAGGTTAGGAACTTCCGAAATTTCTACTAACTGAATTTCTTCATCAACAAAATCCATATCACTAAACATAATGAAAGAGTCAAGATCAGTATGAACAACATGTATAGGATGATTGACTGGCTTGTCTTTATTGGTGATCATAAATTTCATATTCTTTTCTCTATAAAGTTTCTAGAGCTGTCCAAAAACAAGGTTAGTGGCATATGAAAAGTCAAGCTGTAGCGTGCCCTTTAATTTTTCTCCCCAAGATCTTGAAAGCAACATGTCAAACCTAGGAGGAATATCGGCCACTACAACATCCATAAGTACATTTTTGGTTGGGATTTGATCTAAGGACACAACCAAGTCTTTAATAAGGCCAAGGAATTTCACTCTTCTAGAATCAAAAGAATAAAGATCATGGTAAGGTTGGGTGATGCTCAGTCCTAGTTTATCCATGATGGCTTTAGGCATCAAATTATGAGAGGCACCAGAATCTAGCATAGCATTATGAAGGATAAGGTCATGAAGTTTAAGACTCAGATAAAAAAGGAGGAATTTCACTATCTTCAGGAGCTCCTTCTAAGGCTGGACCAAAAAGGATGGTTGGCTCATCATCAACTACAATGATTGTATCAGACATCTAATCCACCCTAAGCATTCTTGCAATCTGGAATTTGTATTTGTCATTCCTTACCAATTCAGTGAGGGGAATGGCTATCTTTAATTTAGAAATTTCATTTTCCAAACTAAAAAGATTAGATTGCTTCTCTACCTCTTTTGAAGCACTGTCCTTCCTTTCCGTTTTGCCTTTAGCTTGAGTTTCCTTCTTTTGGTTTCCAGTTTGTAGTTCTTTGTCCTTCCTCACATTGCTAGTGGAAGCTTCATTAGTTCTATCCCAATTCTATGTGACAATAGCTTTGTCTTTGTTCAGGCCTGTAGGAGGGGATTCTTTGCTTGGTGCGTCCTTTTGCAAATTTTGTCTTTTCTGAATTATAGGAATAGGAACATTTTTGTTTCTCAAACTGTATTGCTTTTGGAGATGACTAAGGGCATTTTGATATCATCTTTGGTACTCTTCAGTCCTATTATCCCACATATCTTCGCTTGCAAGAACAAATTTCTAGTCATATGGTATAAAATAATCTTCAGAAAACTGATCTTCTTCTGTTAGGAAAGTAGGTAGTTCATCTTCTTGAAAGAAGTGATTTGCTTCTACCATCTCGTCTTCATCTTCTTCCTAGCTTTTAGTATAGTTTTTCTGAAATGGAGCTTTCACTTGACCTTGAGGATCTTGATTTCGCTGCTCTCTTTGTCGATTTCTGAACTACTGTTGCTATTGTTTGTGAAAGTTAGGATTCCTCACTGACGATTCAGCTTGTCGATTAGTTACTGATATTTTATCCATCATCCTTTCCATAGTTTTTATCAGGTTGTCAAGCTTTGCATCAGATGATGCTGTAGGTTCTTCTCTGAAAACAACTCACTTTTCTGCCCTCTTTGGCTTTGATTTTGACTTCTTAATGAGCAGATTGGCTTCAACACTGATTGCATTTTGCTGCATTTCTTCAAGAGTAGTTGGGTCTCTTTCTCTGAGCTAATAGGCCATCTCTGGATTGAAAGCATTAGGATAATGAAGAATAGATAAACTAGGAGGAGGTTTCATATCATTAGGTACAGTATTGTACCCTGTATTAAATCTTGATGTGAATTCATGAACTGTTTCATTGGGGCTCCTTTTCATTGAATTATATTCAACCAATATCTATAATGGATTTTTCTTCTCTTGCTAATGAGCTAGAAATAATTCAATCAGTCTTTGAGAACTGTTAATGGAATTTGTAGCAAGACTTCAAAACCATTTCTTTACATCTCCTAAGAAACTCTGAGCGATAATCCTCAGTTTAGCATTCTCCTCATCAAATTCTTCTAAATCAATGAAGTTTGTTAACTTGTCTACATGCTGCTAAGCTGTTATTTCTGCACTTCCATCAAATAAAGGAATTATTTTACCATAGTTATGAGGCAAAGCAGTAAGTTGAGTAGGCAGTAAAAGAGGTGCAAATCTTGCCATGACTGTTGGAGGAAGTGGACGTGTTACAATGGGTGGTGTAAGTAAAGGTTGTGTTGAGGATGATGGAACTATTAAAATGGGTTGTGGAGGCAAGGATGGAATGAACAGAGGAGGCAAGAAAGATGATGAAACTGAAGCTTTAGGAGATGTGGTAGATGAGTTTGGAGGTGTAAAAGAGGATGAAGCTGTGGCTAAGTATTCAAGTGGATATTGAACAAAATATTTTTCAGTTGTGATTTGGAGTTGGTCAGCAAGGCTCTGAAGCTTATCAAAGTTTAACCACAGTTCATGATCAATCCTTGCACACAAATATTCTGAAGAAAGAGAGTGAGTTTCAACCTTTAAAGGTTCTAGGTTGAAAGATTCTAGTGTTGTACCAGAGATGCAAGAGTCAGACTTAGACCTGGTAAGTGATAGTTCTATCTACTCTTGGAATGGAATTTGCTCAAAGGCGAATAGGTTTTTAGGTAGAGAAGTTGTTCTTTCAATTTTTTGAACTGCAATTTTAATGATAGGTAGTCTAAGTTTTCTGAGCAATCTTTCAGGGTCTTCAACAGTAAAGGATGAATTTGGGTCAGTATTTGACTTGGTATGCCTTTTGGAAGCCAGAATGTATAAACCATAAAATGGTGAGATTTATGAATTCAGCCTATCTTAGGATACTGGAAACTAAGAGGTATAGAACTAGCTCTTGAAAGCTGTTAAGATTTTTCACAGGGATAATTTAACAATCGCTCCCTATCAATGGTGTTATAGAAATTTCTGGGCACTACAACCCCAATCATAAATGTTCATAAAATAAGGGCTCCTAAGTCCCTAAAAGTGTTGCTTCACTGCCTAAAGGAACAAGGTCAGCTGATTACATCATCTCCCATAATTTCTCCACTAAAAACTGCTCAGAAATGGTCAAAACTAGACCATACTGAATACCCAGTGCAGAGGGTGCAATGCATATCACCTTCCCAGTGTAAAGTGTGTGATGCATACTGAATGGCCCCTATGTAGGGTGCAATGCTCAGGAATGGAAAAATGGCAGGGACAATTTACGAGGTGGAAGATCATGGAATCTTCCAGAAGCTTCCCCTCTAACACTTGCCTCTTTGTTTTCGACCAGGGATGAGTAAGAGATCATTAGTCTCCAAGTGGAATCAAGAACTATGAGAGAGAGGACACTAATCAAATCCCCAAAAGATGACTCACCTCCCTACAATCATCTATATATGGATCCCTCATCATAGAGATCCAGAGGTTGGAATCTTGTATCTTGTAGAGAAGTGTTGTTGGTTTTCTGGTGTAACTTCATAGTGTTGGGTGATTTAAGATTTACTTGAGGTGAAGAAGGGATTTCTTGCTGGAGGATGATGCTGGGTCAGAACATATGGTTGTAATCCTCTTTCTATTCTTTATCTTAATAAAGCTATTCAAGTTTTCCTCCATATTCTTGTATATTTGATTATATATATGCATTTGTATGGTTAACACATATCTGGTCCTGTGTTATTTATGAATATAGATCTCTTTCTTCGATAGTTGTATGTTGCTTTGATTCCATAGGTGCTCTTTGAAGCTGGTCAGACGAAGAAGAAGCGGCAAAGATCTATCAGGAAGGAGAGGAATCAAATAAGGAACCAAGTGCAAGACTAAGGTTGGTGTCCTTGGTTCCACTCTTATCTATTTTCATAAAGGAAAGCGAAAGTAGACTTTACTTGTTTGTTTCTAAGATAGCTACCAGTCTTAGTGGGAATAGCAGCTCTGAGTGGACACTATTCCCAGTAACAGTTCATTTACCCCATATTAGATAGTGAGTGGATGTCTCCTCTGGTTCTGGTTCCAAATAAAAATAGAAAGTGGAAGATTTGTGTGGATTACCGAGAGCTAAACAAAGCCAGAAAAATGACCATTTCCCTCTACCTTTCATTGATGAAGTATTAGATGGTCTAGAATGAAAGACGTTCTTCTCTTTCCTGGATGGATTCAGTGGTTACAATCAAATCTAGATGAGCCTAGAATACTAGGATAAAATCATCTTCACTTGTCCCTGGGGTACCTTTTCTTATAGGGTCCTTCCTTTTGGTTAATGAAATGCCCCTGCCACTTTCCAGAGAGCAGTCTTGAGCATCTTTGTAGAGCTATTCCATGATTCTGTGGAAATTTATGTGGATGATTTCACCCCCTATTGGTGCAATTTCCTAGAGGCTCTCTCTAACTTGGGAAATGTGTTAAACAGATGCATTGAAATGAACTTATCCCTTAGTCCTGAGAAGTGTGAGTTATTAATGAATGAATGGACTGTTCTAGGTCACTGAATATCGCAGGAAGGACTGCAAGTAGACCCAAATAAGATAGTTATCATAAAAAGGGTCCCTACTCCTAAGAAGGAGAGGGATGTCAAAAGTTTCTTAGGCTTGGCCAGATACTATAGGAGATTCATAAAATACTTTAGAAAGGTAGCTTCACTCTTATTCGAACTATTGGCCAAGTTCTCTGAATTTTTATGGTCAGAAAGCTGTCAGGAGGACCTAGAAACCTTAAAGGACAAGTTGACTACTACAACTATTCCCTGAGGCCCAAATTGGGCTAGTCCTTTTCGCATACATGTTGACGCATTTTACAAAGCTATAGGAGTAGCTCTGGGCTAGAGAGATGACAAGCTACCTTATGACATTTACTTCATTAGCAAAAAATTTTCCAAGGATGAGTTAAACAACATAGTGACTGAAAAAGAGCTCCTAGTTGTTGTCCATTCATTGAATAAATATAGACATTACATTACTGGTTACCAGAACTTCGTACATACTGACCATGCTTCCATTAAATATTTGATGAACAAACCTGATGTGAATGCTCAAATTATTAGATAGTTACTTTTGTTACAACAATTTGATCTAACTATTTTTGATAAGCTTGCCAGAGAAAATGTAGTTGCAGATCTTTTGTCCAGATTGACTTTTCTCATAGGTGAGGAAGGAATGGTTGATGACTAGCTACCAGAGGAGCATTTATTCACAATTTCAATTCTCTCTCCATAGTTTTCTGACATAGACAACTAATTAGTAGCTACACAGTTCCCTCCAAATCTGTTCTCCAAAGAGAAGAACATAATTATAAGGAAAATTGCCCCATTGACTTGGATTGGGGGCAATCTCTTCAAGTTGGGCCTAGATAAAATTATGAGAAGATGTGTTAGGGAGGAGGAATGTTTTGACATCCTTCTGGCATGTCATGATGGGCCTTGTGGAGGTCAGTTTGTAGCAAAAAGGAAAACATTCAAGGTACTATAAGTTGGATATTATTGGCCCACTCTCCACGACGATGCAAGAAGGTATACCAAGCAGTGTGATCGGTGCCAAAGGATAGGGAAACCTACTCCCAGGGATGAAATTCCTTTGCAACCTCAAGTGACTTTCGAGCCATTTGAAAAGTGGGGCATGGATTTCATTGGGACCATTGATCCTCCATCAAGACAGAAAAAGTACATCATTGTGCGCATCAACTACTTAACAAAGTGGGCTAAAACCAAAACAGTCAAGGTAACCACATAAGAAAAGTGGCTGAGTTCTTGAGGGAAAATGTGTTTTACAAGTTTGGATACCCTAGAGAGTTGGTCATTGATCATGGCATTCAATTCACCTCACACATGATTGAGAATCTATTAAGCCGGCATAGGATCAAGCACAAGAAGTCCACTCCTTACCACCCTCAGGCTAATGGACAAGTAGAAGCCACCAATAGAGCATTGGAAAGCATTCTGATGAAAGTGGTTGGTAGCAATAGGAAGGATTGGGCATACAAACTAGTGGAGGCCACTTGGGCCTATAATACAACTTGGAAAACCACCATTGGCTTCACCCCTTCTGATTTGGTCTATGGGAAGAAGGCTCTACTCTCCATTCAATTTGAGTACAACACTTTAAGGATGGTAGCACAATTGGATGTAGATGTTACAAGGGAATAACAAGAAAGGTTGCTCCAGCTAAATGGGTTAGATGAATTCAAGATGGAGGCTCACTCACACAATGAGGTGACTCAAGTACAAAGAAAACTCTGGCATGACAAAAATATCAAAGAAACATTGTATCAATGATCCAGATTTAAATAGGAACAAAAAAAATTATAGAGATAACCATAAACATAGAGATGCAGTAGAAATAATACTTCATTTCATTAATGTAAAATACCGAAATATGCTTACAAACAACAATGGAAATAAACCAGTTAGGGCGATGGTAGCTTATCTCTGAGAAGAGATGTGGCGACTACATGCCTCTGAACTATGTTACAATGAGGCTCAAAGTCCTATTTATTGTTGAGAAACAATGGACAACCCTAAACATCCAAAAACCTAACCCTAGAAGATGAAACGCCAAGTTGTGGGCCCCATTTGGGTAAATTGGTACATCAACTTCCCGAGGTCGTAACTTTGGCATATGATCTCTGTTTGACGTCCACAATATCTCATTAGAAAGATCTATCTGAGAACTACAACTTTGGGAAGAGAAACATTAATGATGGACCCATGTTGCTCCCAATGTTCCCAAAAAAAGTTGTTTAGGGCCTCAAAACGGCTCCAGAACTTCAGGACTTGAAAAACTGCTAAAAATAGTAAACTGTGCTACAATTAAGGAACTGAAAAGTTGAAAGAAACAATGGTGGGGGTCCAAGTGGAATTGGTAGGGGCCACCAATATCTACCTGGATCATTCTACCCCCCTTAGGAAGCAATGGTCCCCATTGTGTTGAGTTCCTCCATGAGATGAGGAAACTTCTGATGAACTTGGTCCCTGGTGAGCCACTTGCCCTGGTGAAGTCATTGGCCTACTTTCACAACTCGATACAGTTTGATATTCCGTTGGTGAGTGTGCTTGATCTGTGTGTTCATGATCTGATCAGTTGCAGCTTGTTCCATGCAATCTGGATTTAACTCTGTGGGTGTGAGATGTTCTGCAATGTCGAATGTGTCCAGTAATGGTGGAAAGTATGGCCAAATGCGGTCCACATTGAACATTGGGTGCAAGCCAAGGAATGGGGAAATGCTGAGCTCAAATGCATTGTCTCCCACAACCTTGGTAATGGTGTAAGGACCATATCAGAATGGTCTGAGTTTCTGATAGGCTCAGGTAAGGTTTTTCTTTTGCAAATGTAACCAAACTTTGTCGCCCACCTGAAACTTGTGTGACACCCAATGTTGATCATGTTACTGCTTGTACTTGGCATTTGATTTCTCTAGAATGTCATGGACCTATTGGTGAATATATTGGATGCACTTAATGAAGCTAGTTGCCTTATCTGTCTCAAACTGGACATGAGTTGAATCTATGTGAGTAGCTACAAATGGCATGGCCACATCAATGGGACATATTGGCTGGAATTCCAAGCCCACCTGAAAAGGGTTGTGGCCAGTTGAGTTGTGAAGAGCCCGGTTGTAGCTGTGTCGAACATAGGGGAGGCTCTTGTCCCATGTGCGTGGATGCTTTGAGTTGTACATGCACAGAATGTGTATGATCACCCTGTTGATAACCTCTGTCTGGCCATCAATTTCAGGAGGGCAGGTTGTGGACTTAGTGAGTTTGGTGTCCAACATTGACCAGAGACTGGACTAAAATGTTTTGAGGAACCTCCTGTCCCGATCTGAGATGATATACTATGGCATCTGAAAGTGTACCCACACTCATTAAAACAAGAGCTTAGCAGTGGCTTCTGCTGTGATATTCTTCTTGCAAGCCCCCATAATGGCCATCTTCGAGAATCTATTGATGACCACAAGAACACAGTAATTTCCATGCTTAGTGGAAGGAAGGCCTGACATGTAATCCATGGAGATGGATTCCCAAGGTCGAATAGGGGTAGGCAGCATGGTATAGAGGCCTTGCTTCTTGATGGTCAGTTTGGCAATGGCTTAGGTAGTGCATGATCTGATGTACTTCCCGACATCCTGTCGAAGATTCAGCCAATAGAAATACTTATGCAGTACTGCCACCATTTTCTCGACCCTGAAATACCCAACAACTCGACTGTAGTGTGCTTCCCAAATCGTCTTGGCACGCTCACTTGAGGGAACACAAAGGTGACCCAGGTGGCATAACAGGGCATCCTAGAGGTGAAAATACAGAACATGCTAACCCTCCAAGAGTGTCCAGTATGTGTGGTCAAATTCTGGGTCGCTTTTATAGAGAAGTGGCCAATCAAAAATCTCATGCCCACAAGAGTTGAGCACGGTGGTTAACACCATGATCGGTAGTCGACTGAGGTAATCTGCAACATTATTGGTGATTCCATTCTTATACTTGATATTCAAATGAAACTGTTGTAGGTATGTGGACCACTTCTGATGGCGATCATTCTGCAATTTCTCTTGGGTCTGTATGAACTGCAGGGATCAGTGGTCTATGTGGATGACCGTTTCCTTCCCCAAAATGTAATGCTTCCATTGTCAACAGGCCTGCACAATGGAATACATCTCTTTTTAATAAATGGGATACTTCCAGACTGTGTCTGAAAGTGTCTCACTATGATATGCCACTGGATGCCCGTGTTGAATAAGGACTACCCTAATAGCATAGTCAGAGGCATCTGTTTCAACCTCAAATGGTTGTTGCAAGTCTGGTAATCTTTGCCTTCAGTTGAGATTTAGACCAAAAGAATTTTGATTTCACTCGTCCCTTGGTGACTTGGCTCAAGGGCCAAGTGATATGAGAAAATCCCAACACGAACCTGCAGTAGAAGTTGGCAAGACCTAGAAAGCTACGGAGCTCTGTCAGAGTGGTTGGAGATGGCCAATCCTGAATGACTTGGATCTTGGCTGGATCCATATGCACCCCCTATTCATCAATAATGTATCCCAGATAATGAACCTAGGTCATGCCAAAAGTGTATTTCTCCAAATTAGCACATAACTTGTGTTGTCGCAGTGTTTGGAGAACCTATGTGATGTGATGGAGGTGCTCTTCCCAACTCTGGCTGAAGAGCAAGATGTCACCCAAGTATACCACTACAAATGAGTTGGTGAATGGCTGCAAGATGTCATCCAATAGCCTCATGAAGGCTGCAGGAGCATTTGTCAATCTGAAAGGGATAACAAACCATTTGAAAAGGCCCTCCTTAGCTTTGAAGGAAGTCTTCCACACATTGGAGGGTTTGATTGGTACCTGGTGATATCCTGACTTCAAATCGATCTTGTTGAAATATTTTGCCCCCTTCAGTTGGTCTAGGAGGTCACCAATCTGTGGGATCAGGTACCTATTACAGACAATGATCTTTTTTAGTGCCCAACAGTCAATACAGAGTCTCCAAGTCCCATCCTTCTTTTGTACCAACACGATCGGGCTCCCACAAGGCAATGAACTCAGATGGATGTGACCTTTCTGCAACAACTCTTGAATCTGCCTCTTGATTTCATCGTTCTCAAGAACGGAGCACCAGTAGATTGGTCCATTTGGTAGTGGTGCACATAGGGTCAGATCTATGGAGTGCTTTACCTGACAGTGCAAAGGAACCTCTGCAGGGGAGGTGAAGTTGTCCTCGTACTCCTCCATGACCTTGTCCATCTGTAGTTGTCATGCATAGGGGCCATATCTAGAGGTCATTGCCACCGTCTTCTTCTTTCCTTGAGGGCGTATCATCAAGAAAACAAATTTCCTGGTTTTGGAAATGAGCTTACTTCATTGCTTTGCAGTAACCAAAGAGATGGCGGTAGTCAGTGCTACCTCCGGTATCCTATAAAACTTATTTCCCAAAGTAACAATAATAGCACGGGGCCTTCATTCATACACAACATGTTTCTTCCACCAATATGGTTGTCCTAATAATACATCAGAAACTTCAAGGGGAGCAATGTCACACAATACCTCATCCGTGAAGGGCTTGATGTTGTATGGAAGGCAACACTACTAACTGATCCAGGCAGATATTGGTGGCCACCCGCCAAGTCCATTTGGACCCCCACCATTGTTTCTTTCAGATTTTTAGTTTCGTTAATTATAACACAATTTACTATTTTTAGCAGTTTTTTGAGTCCTAAAATTTTGGAGCTGTTTTGGGGCCCTAAACGATATTTTCTGGGAAAACTGGGAGCAACATGGGTCCATGGACTAATGTTGCTCTTCCAAAAGTTGTAGTTCTCAGATAGATATTTCTAACGAGATATTGTATGCATCAAATGGAGATCATATGCCAAAGTTATGACCCCAGGAAGTTGATGTACCAATTTACCCAAATGGGGCCCACAGTTTGGCGTTTCATCTTCTAGGGTTAGGTTTTTGGATGTTTAGGGTTTTCCATTGTTTCTCAACAATAAATAGGCCTTCAAGCCTCATTGTAACACATTTCAGAGGCATGTAGCCACCACATCTCTTCTCAGAGATAATCTACCATAGCCCTAGCTGGTTATTTCCATTTTCTGTTTGTAAGCATATCTCAGTATTTTACATTAATGAAATGAAGTATTATATCCACTGCATCTTTGTGTTTATGGTTATCTCTGTAATTTGTTGCATTCCTGTTTAAATCCAGATCAGTGGTATCAGAGCGGTCTACTTTTTTCTCTATTTTTCTTTGCATGTCCCCAACGAGGTCGGGATATAAGGAGTTAGGACTTGAATTGGTCGAACCTTTGCAAGACCAGCCTCGCAAAAACCGACAGCCTCCCATGGCGGATGAAAAGAAAGATGAGGGAGCAGGAGATCCTATCAAAATCTTGCTCGAAGAAGCCCTCGAGCGACAAAGGAATTTAATGATGGACAACTTTGCCGAGATCCTTCAGCGGCTACCTAGGGGCAACGCATCGGCTTCCCACAACTACTTTGGAAATGCCACACCATTTAAGGTACAATTTAATTTTGAAATCTCCATATTCTAGGGTTAGATAGATGCAAATTCCATCAATAAATGGTTAAATCTACTAGAGGGTTATTTTTCTGTTCATGATTTTTCCAGTCGGGAAAAGATTATTTTCACTCTTCTCAAAGTAGCCCCCCATGTCAAGGACTGGTGGGAAACCTACTGTGAGAAGAAGGATGAAAGTGTCGGCTCTCTATTTTCAGCTACACCCACCTGCAATTCATTCCAGGATACCATCAAGGAGCAGTACTACCTTGTCGGAAGCTATGAGGATCAATACATAAATTGGACCACACTGCGGTAGGAAAGGGACCAAGACGTCTGCAGTTTACCAATATTTTCCATACCCTTTGCACAAAGTTGGGTATCAAGGATTTGGAGCAACATTTGATACTCAAATACCATGGCTACCTGCACAAGTACATCCAGGAAGAAATAGAATTCCTGAACATCTCCTCGCTCGGCACGGCATACCAATATTCCGTCAAGGTCGAGAAAAAGTTTAAATAGAAGAAGCGAGACTTTGGATCTGCAAATCCGAAGCAAGGGAAACATGCCCTCAAACCGCAGAACAAAGGAAAAATCCAAGGCGAGGTGGCCCAAGACAACCCGCCAAACCTACAAGCAAAGAACAATGCCGCGAAGCCGAAAAAGGACACGGGAAAATGGTGTGAGTTCCATAAGAGCTCCACTCACAACACAAGTGAGTGTCAGGAAAATCAGTCATTGGTGGCTGAGCTAAAGGTTTCAGAATCATATGCATGTTCTAACTCCAAGTCAGAACCTGACAAGGGGAATGATAAAGGGAAGCATATTATCGATGCGGAGCCCAATGCCATTGTTGCCACCACAAAGATCCAGAAGGAGGAACCTGAAGATCTAGAGGAGGAGGAGCGTCTCTTCCACTCCCAGATGTGGGCAAAGGGATCCCTGCTATAGTTCATTGTTGACAGCGGAAGCCAAAAGAACCTCATTTCGGCAGAGGTCGTGAAGTGGCTGGGCTTACCGACCATAGCACATCTACAACCATACACCATCGAGTGGCTTCACCAAGGACGGGATCTTCACGTGAGCCAGCAGTGTTGCCTTCCATACAACATCAAGCCCTTCATGAATGAGGTATTATGTGACATTGCTCCCCTTGAAATTGGTGATGTATTTTCAGGACAACCATACTTGTGGAAGCGACATGCTATGTATGAATCAAGGCCCCATGCTGTTATTATTACTTTGGGACACAAGTTGTACAGGATACCAGAGGTAGCACCACCTACTGCCATCTCTTTGGTTACTGCAAAACAATGCAGTAAGCTCATTTCCAAAATCGGGAAATTTGTTTTCCTGATGATACACCCTCAAGGAAAGAAGAAGACGGTGGCCACAACCTCTAGACAGGGCCCCTCCACATGACAACTACAGATGGACAAGGTCATGGAGGAGTATGAGGACATCTTCACCTCCCCCGCAGGGGTTCCTCTGCACTGTCAAGTCAAGCACTCCATCAATCTGACCCCAGGTGTGTCGCTGCCTAATGGACCAATCTATCGGTGTTCCATTCTAGACAATGATGAAATCAAGAGGTAGATTCAGGAGTTGCTACAGAAAGGTCACATCCGTCCGAGTTCGTCACCCTATGGGAGCCTGATCGTGTTGGTACAAAAGAAGGATGGGACTTGGAGACTCTGTATTGACTATCGGTAGCTGAACAAGATCACTATCTGTAATAGATACCCAATCCCACGGATCGATGACCTCCTGGACCAACTGAAGGGGGTAAAATATTTAAGCAAGATTGATTTGAAGTCAGGATATCACCAGGTACCAATCGAACCCTCCGATGTGTGGAAGACACCCTTCAAAGCCAAGGAGGGACTTTTCAAATGGTTTGTTATGCCTTTTGGATTGACGAATGCTCCTACAACCTTCATGATGCTAATGGATGACATCTTGCAGCCATTCACCAATTCATTTGTAGTGGTATACTTGGATGACATCATGATCTTCAGCCAGAGTTGGGAAGAGCACCTCCAACACATCCGACTGGTTCTCCAAACACTGCGGCAACACAAGTTATGTGCCAATTTCGAGAAATGCACTTCTGGCATGACCCAGGTTCAGTATCTAGGATACATTATTGATGAACAGGGGGTGCATGTGGATCCAGCCAAGATCCAAGTCATTCGGGATTGGCCCTCTCCAACCACTCTAACGGAGCTCTGCAGCTTTCTAGGTCTTGCCAACTTCTACCGCAGGTTTGTGTTGGGATTTTCTCATATCACTTGGCCCTTGAGTCAAGTCACTAAGGGAGGAGCGAAAGCAAAATTCTTTTGGTCTGAATCTCAATAGAAGGCATTCACAGAGTTGAAAGACCGCCTCTGCTCAGCACCAATGCTCGCATTGCCAAACTTGCAACAACCATTTGAGGTCGAGACAGATGCCTCTGACTATGCTATTGGGGCAGTCCCTACTCAGCACAGGCATCCAATGGCATATCACAGTGAAACACTTTCAGACACAGTCTAGAAGTATCCCACTTATGACAAAGAGATGTATTCCATTGTGCAGGCCTGCTGACAATGGAAACATTACATTTTGGGAAAGGAAACGGTCATCCACACAGACCACCGACCCCTCCAGTTCATACAGACCCAAGGGAAATTACAGAATGATCACCATCAGAAGTGGTCCACATACTTGCAATAGTTCCATTTGAATATCAAGTATAAGAAGGGTAGCACTAATAATGTTGCAGATTGCCTTAGTCGACCGTCGATCATGTCATTAACCACTGTGCTCAACTCTTGTGGGCACGAGACTTTTGATTGGCCACTTCTCTACAAAAGTGACCCAGACTTTGGCCACACATACCAGACACTCTTGGAGGGTCAGCATGTTCCATATTTTCACCTCCAGGATGCTCTACTATGCCACCTGGGTCACCTTTGTTATCCTTCAAGCGAGCGTGCCAAGATGATTTGGGAAGCACACTACAGTCAGTCTGCTGGGCATTTCAGGGTTGAGAAAATGGTGGCAGTACTACAAAAGTATTTCTACTGGTCGAATCTTTGATAGGATATCGGGAAGTACATTAGATCATGCATTGCCTGTGCCATTGCCAAACCAACAGTCAAGAAGCAAGGCCTTTATACCCCGCTGCCTCCCCCTAATCGACCTTGGGAATCCATCTCCATGGATTACATGTCAGGCCTTCCTTCCACTAAGCATCGAAATGACTGTGTTTTTGTGGTCATCGACAGGTTCTCGAAGATGGCCATTATGGTGGCCTGCAAGAAGAATATCACAGCAGAAGCCACTGCTAAACTCATCTTTGAACAAGTGTGGGTGCACTTTGGGACCCCATAGTCTAACATCTCAGATCAGGATAGAAGGTTCCTCAGTACATTTTGGTCCAGTCTCTGGTCGATGCTGGACACCAAACTCACTAAGTCCACAACCTTCCATCCTCAAACTGATGGCCAGACAGAGGTTGTCAACAGGATGATTGTACACATTCTGAACATGTACAGCTCAAAGCATCCATGCACATGGGATGAGAGCCTCCCTTATGTTCAGCACAGCTACAACCAGGCTCTCCACAACTTGACTGGCCACAGCCCTTTTTAGGTGGGCTTGGGATTCCAGCCACTATGTCCCATTGATGTGGCCATGCCATTTGCAGCTACTCACGCAGATTTGGCTCATGCCTAGTCCAAAACATATAAGGCAAACAACTTCATTGAGCACATCCAACATATTCACTAGCAATTCCATGACATTTTGGAGAAATCAAATGCCAAGTACAAGCAGCGACATGATCAACATCGAGTGCCACACAAGTTTTAGGTGGGCGATAAAATATGGTTGCATGTGCAAAAGGAACGCCTTACCGGAGCCTATCGGAAACTCAGACCACTCTGATATGGTCCTTACACCATTACCAAGGCTATGGGAGACAATGCATTTGAGCTCAGCATTCCCCCATTGCTTGGCCTGCACCCAGTGTTCAATGTGGACCGCCTTTGACCATACTTTCCACCATTACTAGACACATTCCACATTGCAGAACAGCTCACACCCACAGAGTTAAATCCAGATTGCATGGAACAAGTTGCAACTGATTGGATCATTGACACACAGATCAAGCACATTCACCATCAGAACATCCAACTGTATCGAGTTGTCAAAGCAGGCCAACTCCTTCACCAGGTCAAGTGGCTCACCAGGGACCAAGTTCAGCAAAAGTTTCCTCATCTCATCGAGGAACTCAACGCAATGGGGACCATTGCTTCCTAAGGGGGGAGGAATGATCCAGGTGGATATTGGTGGCCACCTGCCAAGTCCATATGGACCCCCATCATTGTCTCTTTCAGCATTTTTAGTTTCCTTAATTGTAGCACAACTTACTATTTTTAGCAGTTTTTCGGGTCCTGAACTTCCGGAGCCGTTTTGAGGCCCTAAACGACGTTTTTTTGGGATCCCAGGGGCAACACGGGTCCATGGAACATGGACCAGTGTTGCTGTTCCAACAATGATAGTGCTCGAATAGATCTTTCTAACGAGCTATCATACGCGTCAAACGGAGATCATATGCCAAAATTACGACCCCGGGAAATTGATGTACCAATTTACCCAAAACGGGGCCCACAATTTGCCGTTTCATCTTCTAAGGGTCGGTTTTGGAATGTGAAGGGTTTTCCATTATTTCGCAATAATAAATAGGCCTTCGAGCCTCATTGTAACACAAGTTCGGAACAGTTCAGAGACATGTAGCCGCACATCTCTTCTCAGAGATAAGCTACCATCGTCCTAGCTGGTTTATTTCCAATTCTGGTTGTAAGCATATTTCGGTATTTTCCATTAATGAAATGAAGTGTTATTTCCGCTGCATCTCTTTATTTATGGTTATCGCATCTCTGTATTTATGGTTCTCTGTAATCTATTGCGTTCCTATTTAAATCCCTGGATCAGTGGTATCAGAGCGGTCTGCTTTTTCTCGGTTTCTCTTTGCATGTCCCCAACGAGGTCAGGATATAAGGAGTTAGGGCTTGAACTGGTCGAACCTTTGCAAGACCAGCCTCGAAAATCCCGACGGCCTCCCATGGCGGATGAGAA
>APFE031563028.1:54975-122714 GCA_000404065.3 Pinus taeda
ACATCTGTGCTACTGCAACATCTCCATGCATCTCGCACCATTGCACACCTCTCTATGCCACCTAGCACTGTGCAAAACACTTGTGCCTCTCGCATTGCTGCAGCCTGCTAGCTATGCGCTGTCCTAGGATTCCCTACACTGTTGCTCTCTCTCTTGCTCCTTCTGCATCTGTCTCTACCCAATCAGTCAATTCTTGCTACTCCACATCGGGGCTCCCGTAGCAAGGTCTCATCCAAGAGGTTGGGTACCTCAAGGATCCTGCCCCTCCTCCTTGCGACAATCACTCTATATCGCCCCACCTCCTACCTGGAGGTATGGCTACATGTGATCCCTTAGCCCACCTGGCTCGAAGTTTCCCCCTACTAGAGGTCTCTGCATGAGTAGATGTTTCTACTCGATCTCCTCTCAGCTTCCCCTATTGTGGCTGCTCCCTAACCTCCTGAAGTTGCTGCACCAATTGTGGCTCCTCCACAATCGTCTGAGACTTCTTCTGGCTCTGCATGTTGAGAGGTAATATACCCTCCCTCTCAACCACCAAGTCTCCATCATTTGCATTACTGCTCAAGGCTTTGCATGCATCTTGAACCTCAAGAGCATATAGGTTCTTGACTCGTGAACCAATCTACTTCACCTGTCTAGTAATGATGTGTCTAAGGAAAATCTTTCCCTTACTGAAGACTACATCATAGCCTCTATCTTCCAGCATCACAATAGACACCAAGTTTCTCTTCAGTCCTGGTACATACTTGACATCGATCAAGGTAAGGCGAGATCCATGCTCCCTCTGAAAAATAACCGTGCCTACACCTGAGACACTATACTTCTCATCATTATCCATCACTATGAGTATCTAGAGATCTTTCTCCTCCAAACTACTGAACAAACTCTTGTCGTCAGTCATGTGGAAAGAAGCTCCAATGTCAAGAAACCAACCAGTTCTCACCATGAATGAAACCATGCATGTGAAGAGTGTGAAATCCAACTCAAACTATGAAGCAAGTGCCTCACCTTCAAATCCTTCCCAGGATCCCTTCTTGGATTTCCTCCGTGGAAAATTTGCAGCATAATGGCCCACCTCATGACAACAAAAGCATCACACTTTTGAATTTTCAACCTTCTTCCCATCATTGGGAGAACTAGATTCAGAAAGAGAAACCTTCTCCTTCCCCTTCTTCACCTTACTCGCTAAGGCACAACTCTCCTCATCATGCATGGATGAAGAACTGTCTCTAGTGCTCCATTTGATCTCCTCCTGCATCAAATCCGACCATAGTCGTTCCCAATGTGGCAGTTTCTCCCTTCCATTCACTGAGTCCTGGTAGCTATGCCAGCTCTTAGGAAGGCCAAGGAGTGCTAGACTCACCATATCCTCATCGATGTCACGACCCCTACACTTGCAAGATCATCCCTGCATGTGATGAACTTGGTCAGATACATGGAGATCGTCTCATCCCTTTCACACTTGATCTTTCGAAGTTTGTCCTTCAGTGCCAGCTTTCTCTGATCACTGCTATTCTGATATAAATCTTTCAATGTTTTCCACATTGCATGCGGAGTCTCCTTCCCATGGAGGCTCGAGACAATGTGATCTCGCACTCCCTCCAAGAGAATTCTCCTAGCTGTAGCCACACACATCCTCCATTCCACCTACTCAGTCTTGTCAGTAAGCTTAGGAATTTCTTGATCAATGAAATCCTTAAGGCCATTGTCTTCCAAAATTTCCTCCATGTGATCCTTCGAAGCTATATAGTTTGAGCTGCCATCAAGGGCATACTCAAGCCTCAAACCATAGAACGCCATCAATGAAATAGATGTGATAAGAACTTGAGATCTATATCTCGAATAATAAACTTTGAATTTCTCCTACTAGTATACTGTTCTTGCTTGATCACCAGTGCTCCGATACCATGTAGAAATTTCACCTCTAGAACAAACCGATATATGCAATGTCCTAAAACATAATACTTGTTTTACTTCTACAAAACATTAAGTGGAAGCATAATCGAATTCATGATCAACATCAACTAGAAACATGCATAACTGATCAAGAGAAATAATCACACATAACACAAGATATATCCAGGGGAAAGCACCAACATAAAACCCCAACCATGTATTATCAATCAACTGGAAATCCTCTTCAGAATACAAAAAGAATTAGCTCTCAAGCTATTCAGTTCTCAATGAACTATGAAGATATGAAGATATGTCTCATGAACCAACCAAGCCTTGTATATAAAGGCTTTACCTATGGTCCAATCCCTATTTCCTTGCGCAGTTTGCTTAGGAAATAATAGCAAAATCACATGCAATTAATTCCAAACATACCAAGTCAACCTATGGTCCAACTACGCAATCTTTGAGGACACTAGTTCCTCAATCATGCAAAAATTACTTACTAGAAATAGTCAAGCATCTAATAGTACAGTGTCCCATATCTGATCTCAACTGGGTCTCTGACAGAACTAATAACAGTTATCCATGAGTGAATCCTCAGTTATCTAAAATAATAGTTGTCACATGCATGCAAGCATTAACAAACTACATTTCATTATGTTAACAACTTCTTAAAATAATCTAGCTGGACTTGACTAGTTAGAACTAAGTCAACTGATTCTCTCATTATAGAACTCATACTTATTCCCTCATTCAGTGGAGGAAATTAAGGATAAATTTCTCAATCATTGGGAGAACTCATGTGCATGCTCACAAAGACTTCAAATTCAAATTTCCTTAACTAATTAACTCAACTGAATTAATTAATTAATATTTCCAACTACTGTTAAGACCAAAATTAATTTACTTCCTATAGATAGACTAGGGACTGCTATAAATAGGAAGAGACCCAGAAATGCTATTTTAGAACTTTCTATTTTTAGCAGTTTCACCTCTCACCCAATGTGGCCAATGACCTCACTGGCCAAACTGCTATTTCTAGACATGCTATTTTTAGCATATCTATTTTTAGCACATTCTAAATTTAGCATTTCTTGTTGCACACTTTTCAACACTTCCCTTTGTCATTCCCCTTGTCGGGTTCTAACTCAGAGTCAGAACATGCATTTAATTCTAAAACCTTTAGCTCGGCCACCAATGACTACTTGGCTCGACACTCACTTATGTTGTGAGTGGAGCTCTTATGGAACTCACACCACTTTCCCGTGTCCTTTTTCAGCTTCATGGCACTATTCTTTGCTTGCAGCTTTGGCGGGTTGTCTTGGGCTGCCCCGCCTTGGCTTTGTCCTTTGTTCTAATATTTGGGGGCACCTTTCCCTTGCTTCGGATTTGCAGATCCAAAGTCTCGCTTCTTCTATTTAAACTTTTGGTCGACCTTGACGGCATATCGATATGTCGTGCCAAGTGAGGGGATGTTCAAGAATTCTATTTCTTCTTGGATGTACTTTTGTAGGCAACCGTGGTATTTGAGTGCCAAATGGTGCTCTGAATCCTTGATACCCATCTTTCTGCGAAGGGTATGGAAAATATTGGTAAACTCCAGCACGTCTTGGTCCCTCCCCTGCTGCAGCATGGTCCACTTTATGTATTGATCCTCATAGCTTCTGATATGGTAGTAGTACTCCTTGATGGCATCCCAGAATGAAACCCATGTGGGTGCGGTTGAAAATAGTGAGTTTGTACTTTCGTCCTCATACTCACAGTAGGTTTCCTACTAATCCTTGACGTGGGGGGTACTTTGAGAAGAGTGAAAATAATCTTTTCCTGACTAGAAAAATCATGAACAGAAAAATAACCCTCTAGCAGATTTAACCATTCATCAACGGCATCTGCGTCTATCTGACCCTCGAATCTAGGGATTTCAAAATTAACTTGTACCTTAAATGGTGTGGCGTTTCCAGAGTAGCTGTTGGAAGCCGATGTGTCGCCCCTAGGTAGCCGCTGAAGGATCTAGGTAAAGTTGTCCATCATCGTGTTCCTTTGTCGCTAGAGGGCTTCTTTGAGCAAGATTTTGATAGTATCTCATGCTCCCTCGTCTTTATTTTCATCCGCCATTGGAGGTCGTCGAGATTTGTGAGGCTAGTCTTGCAAAGGTTCGACCAGTTCAAGCCCTAACTCCTTATATACTGGCCTCGTTGGGGACATGCAAAGAAAAACATAGAAAAAGCAAACCGCTCTGATACCACTGATCCGAATTTAAACAGGAACACAACAAAGTACAAAGATAACCATAAACACAAAGATGCAGCGGAAATAATACTTCATTTCATTAATGTAAAATACTCAAATATGCTTACAAATAAACCAGCTAGGGCGATGGTAGCTTATCTTTGAGAAGAGATGTGGCAGCTACATGCCTCTGAACTATGTTACAATGAGGCTCGAAGGCCTATTTATTTTTGAGAAACAATTGAAAACCATAAACATCCAAAAACCTAACCCTAGAAGATGAAATGCCAAACTGTGGGCCCTATTTGGGTAAATTGGTACATCAACTTCATGGGGTCATAACTTTGGCATATGATCTCCGTTTGATGCACACAATATCTCGTTAGAAAGATCTATCCAAGGACTACAACTTTGGGAAGATCAAAATCAGTCCATGGAATCTTGTTGGTCCCATTTTTCCAAAAAACAACGTCCTTTAGGTCCTCAAAACGGCTCTGGAAGTTCAGGAACTGAAAAACTGCTAAAAATAGTAAACTGTGGTACAATTAAGGAACTAAAAATCTGAAAGAAATAATGGTTGGGGTCCAAGTGGACTTGGCAGGTGGCCACCAATATCCACCTGGATCAATCAAGAAGGTGATTGGGTGCTGCTATATGAATCCATGTACAAAGATTTCAAAGGTAACTGATGACTAGATGGTTGGGACCATATGTGATAGAAAAGTGCCATGATAATGGGAATGTTCAGAGAATAACCATCGATGAAGAAGGTATCCCTTCACTTGTCAATGGGTATAGGTTGAATGTCTACAAAAATCCTTTATCAAATAAGAAGTTCATCAGCAACATCAGCAAGGCAGTATTGGTGATTGAAGGAGGCTCGACTTCCACCTCACCAAGCTTTTGAGGTTTGTTGAAGTTTAAAAAAAAAAGGGAAAAAAATAAAAAAATAACAGACCCAGTTGAAAACCTCCATGAGGCACTTGAGGTCCACTCTTAGCTTGAAAACCTCTTTGAGGCAGCCCAAGAGTGTTAAAAAAAAAAGAAGGGAAAAATAAAAGACCCCTGGGTGAAAACCTCTTTTGAGATGCCCAGTGCATGCAACCTATTTGTCTTTCAAAAAAAGAAAAAAAGAATAATAAAAAGAGATAAAAAGAAAAAAAATAATGGCAGGGACTTCAAACTTGCCCTCTCATAACAATTCTAGTTTTTGCAGGTTTTTAAGAAGTTATTGGACACAAAGATCAGAGGGAGTAAATCCCTACAAAAACCCATGTTTCTCTTCATCCATTTCATCTCCTCCATAATCCCCATGTTCATTCATCCATACTCATCTCCAACAACAGAAATTCATATTTCAGGCAATTATGTGATTTCTATAGGATTTCCTATAATTACTTTTGGAACTCCATGTAGTACTATAGGAAGTCTTGAAAATCTATACAAAATGAAGTCTGATTAAAAAAATTATGATGCAAGCATATTTTGGATAAAAAAGAAGGCCATTGACTTCACCACATCTCAACCAACACCCTTCATTACCATGTTACCCCCTGTGTCCATCAAAAAAATCTAGTTAGAAAAAAAAATGAAAAAAGAGAAAAGAACATCAAATGGGCATGCCACGAGAAGCCTACCTCACCTACCACTCCATTGCCATACCTCCCACTCATTGCAATACATATTCACCCTCCAAGCAGAGAAAGGACACAACAATTCAAAAAAGGGGCAGGTACAAGATTTCCTGTAGTAGTATTATAGGAAACCCTGTAGAAACCTATTTTGAAGTAGCAACAGGCTCCAGGCCTAACCTTTAGCACCATTATTGAAAAAGGAGAAGCACAAATGCAAGCACAATGGAACTTCTCTAGAGCTCAACAGCAACAGAGGAAGGCAACACCTTCATTAACAAGAAGACAACCCATCAGCAAAATGAAATCAACAAAAAAAAGGAGTCAAGAAGATGTACCTGAGTCATGAGAAGCACAACAAAACCACCCTCCAACATGCATCAACAAGGAAACGTAAGCCACAAGTATGTCACCTCATCCATACTCCCTCATAAGTACTAATATGATTAAAATTGTATGAATATGTAAAAATTTGATTTTATAAGTGAAGGTGGCCAATTAACTTGGCCACCTTCAATCTGATAACAAAAATAAATCTTCCAGTCAACTGGACATGTGGCAAAGTCACACCATGGGGAATAAATAGTACAGGTGGTCAAGTTATGGTGAACAAAAGTGGGTGATGATTACAAGGAAGGGTGGCATGTTAACTAGTAGTGGGACCAACAATCGAAAAGGAGAAATACGTACTCAGCCAACCAACACATCACCCAATGAAATCAACCGTAAATAGAAATATTCCCTCACTTTCATGCAAGGTATTATTCATTTCAAGATGTTTAGAGCTGAGCTCACCTCGAGGAGCGATCAAAAGGAAAAGTTAGTCTTGTCAATCCTACAGCCAACACCTACAGGAAACACAGAGAAACTACAGGAAACAATGAGGAGAGCCAGTCTTGACATCCTACAGTAGGCACCTATAGGAAAAATACAAGAAAGAGGGAGGATTGTCAAAATGTTGTAAGTGGGTGCCTATGGCCAAAAATTCAAGAATACTCATCAACCAAAGCATTGCAGAGAAAGGTAGGTGTCATATCCTCTGTGATTTCATTTGTAAAAAGGAAATTGTCATTTCTTTTTAAGTATTTACAGTGTGCATAGAGATAGATATAATTATGTGGAGGATTGTGTAGAGGAAACTCTAGACCCTCGTCAACAAGAGAAGCTTCTAAGATATAGCCACCAAAACTTCATACAAATATATTGACAAATAGAAAAGATGACAAGGGGTTTCAACAAAAGGGAGCCCACCAAAATAACCAGAATATACCAACATCCTCATGTGATAGAAATCTTTACAAGGCATCAATGGTTGGGATTCTTTGAGCTACTTAGGGGATATGATGAGGATATAGCTAGGCAATTTGCGATGTCACTCATAAATCTAGCTACATCCATTGCCACTGCTGTAGTGAGGGTTTTGTCAGTAACAATTACCCCTGAAAGAATTAGCAGGATCAAAATAATTCCTCTAGGGTTGCAATGGAGAAAAGAGGACAAATATAGCAGCACTCTTTCCAAGAATAACTTTTCTTGGAAGGAGAAGAACCAGTTGAAGAGAAAAATTGGATTAGAAGGGCAAGCATTCCATATCCTTAGAATGAAGTAAGATATCACATTCTCAAGTATATTCCTTGTGAGGGTAGATTCAATATAGTCTATAGATACTAGTTTAGACTCCTCCATGAGCTGAGATTTGGAGAAGAGTTACCTCCACATAGAAGACTTAGTGTGACTTACCTTTTGTTACAATCAATAATAGACATGAACATCAAAGTACAAGAAGGAAAGCATCAAAAACTGGCACATCATGGATTGATCAAACTCATATTAGAATATGCCCTAAACAACTTGAGAATCCCTATTATGTGGTCAACATTTGCAGACATGAACGAAGAAGATGAAATTCAAGCCATTGAGTATGAATGGGACACTACTTCTAGAGATAAACAAGAGTGAGAAGAGCATAAACAAGAAAATCCTAAAGAAGAAGATCCTTAAGCATAGGAACATGAAGAAGAAGAAGAAGAGCATGAACATGAGGAAGAAGAGCTTGAAGAAGAAGAACATGAAGAAGAGTAAGAAGAGCCTAAACAAGAGGAGGAAAAAATAGATGAGATAGAGGATGAAAAATACAGTAGGGAAGAAGCACAAAAGGATGAACCAAGTCCTATAATACAGAGAAAGGAAGAATATGAATATCCAAAGGTGTCCCCAGAGCCCACAGAGAAGGAGGCATCCAATGCCTTAACTTCTCTAAGTACACCTATCAAATCAAGAGGAAAGAGGAAGAGGCAGACTCCCCTATACTTCAGAACAATAAGGAACACCAGGATAAAACAAGGGATGCCTCAAACACCTACCAAGATTCCTATTATCATAAAGGACTCATTAAATGAACAAGAGAAGTTAGTCCCTCTAGGAAAGAGAGGTGAAGAGGTCACATCACAATAGGCTTCCCCAAGGTAACCAATCACATATTTTAAGAGGCCTGTCATCGGGTCAACTAGAATAGAACAAGTTAAAGAACCTTTGACCCCTATTCAAAAAGGGAAACGTTTCGTACAAGAAACATAGACAGGCCTACAGGAAAGAAAGATAGTCCTACATGAAACTCTGTCAAAACTACAGGCAATGCAGAAACAATATCAGGAAGGAATGCAAGGGAAAAGGGAAGGAAAAGAGGCAAAAAATACTCATGAAAAGGTAAAGGGAGAGTCCCAGGGGATGAAGGAACCTAGCCCACAGCCAAACATCAGCTCCTATTACCGAGTCATTGAGGGGGGTAGAGTGATACCGCCAAATTTTTCCATCCCTATATTGTTTGAACTTGAAAAAGAGAGAGAAAGGTCACATCGTTGGATTCAAATAGCTAAATCAAAAAGTGTGGAGGATGTAGGCCACATGGAAGAAAAGTTGCTAGAAATGGGCAGCAAGTTAAGTATAATAAGAGATAGGGAAAGAGTGATGAAATCTCAACTAAAGGCTAAGAACACATGACTAAGGAGGAAACTCCAGGAGAAGGAGAGCCAATTGGCAACTATGGAAAGTCTCTCCATGGAGGAACTCCAATGAAGGATGCCAACAAAATCATATGTCTTATACCTCAAAGAACAATGGCTACAGTTTCAGATAAAAACCCTTGCACAACAAGGAACTATGCCTTTCCAAGACTGTAAGAAGTTCATTGACCTCTGTAACCAAATCACCCTCGAGGACAGGGCCAATATATCTGAATTATATATACATAACTTGGCCCTAACAAATTTGAATATGTGGGACCCTAATCCAAAGTTAGGGGATTTACAACTGATGGCCTTGACATCATGGATGAATCATGAGAAGGCCAGGGCTACAAAAGTAAAAAGGCCATTGGCAAGAGAAGAAACAAAACCCTTTTTCATCAGAGAGAACAGGCCAAATCCATGGCTTTCATTAGCCCCCACAACCTCATTTCCAAAGATCCTGAGCTTGCACCAATATACCCAACTACACAAGAGCAAGAAGTCACTTATTTTGAGGAAACTTGGAGATTGTAAGGGGATGAAAAGGCAATTTGGAGCTAAGACATTATGACTATTACTTTTATTTTATTTTTGACATTTTGATGATAATGAAAAGGTTTACCTTGATCCCACACTCAGTTGACTCAGAGGGCTGAAGCTCTTGAGTTAGGTCCCAACCCTAGCAGGAGAATTTCCTCTATTGTACATGTATTCTTAGGTTAAAATCATAGTTAGCTGCTGAAGTTATTTATGCTTTGTTTAATTTACAAGTAGTTGGATGATCTCTATTAGTACTATAGGAAACATAGAAAAACTACAAGAAGGACAAAAGGGACAAAGGAAATACAAGGAAGTAGCAGCACAAGTGCGGGAGGGGGTAACTTCTCCAAAGACATGTGAGGGGGAATTCCAAGAGCTATAGGAGAATAGCCCACAATGAAATTTGATCTCTTACTACAAATTCATTAAGGAGGGTAGAGTTAATACCATAGAAATTTTCCATCCCTCTCTTCTTTGAACTTGAGAAAGAGATAGGAAGGACACATTGTTGAATGAAAATTGCCAAGTCAAAGAGGGTAGAAGATGTGGACCGTATGGAAGAGAAATGATGAGCCTCATCATTGGTTAATTAGATGGGCCTTATTTCACCTCCTAGCTTAGTCAAACAAACTATTCTCATAACTTATTTCATAATTTTGATTATATTTTGTTTATGATATGAGTTAGAGTTGGATATTTTTCTTTGTGGTATAATGTGCATTTAATGCAGGATTAAGGATAAAAGCAAGGAATTTTGGCAAAGACCTTGGTCAAAACTAGAATGGGACAAGGGAGAGGAATTATAGGAGGTAAATCCTCCTCATTTACTACACCTATATTCAAATATTCCTCCATCAGCTCGGAGTGCAAACAGCCAAATCATGAGGACTAGAAGGCAGTCGCGCAAGTGAAAGGCAAAGCACCAGTTTATCTCGAGTTTGGGAATCGAGCCTTCCTAATTTTAAGGAATTTATTGGAGACTTCAAATGTATAAGTAGATAGGCCTAGGACCTCAGTAGGATTTATATTTTTGATTGTAAAAATCTACTCTATTTTCGAGCTACAAGAATTGTGACAATTTTTTATGTAATCCATTGTTTTGATAATAAGAATGAGTTTTGTTTGGAGCCAGCACTGAGTTAACTCAGAGGGCTGAAGCTCTTGGGTTAAGGCCCAAGCCTAACATCCAATGCTCCTCTTTATTCTACATGTGTGCTAGCATAGGTTCATACTTTAATTGCTCATTTTCTTAGTAGCTGCATTTCCATTACAATAGTGTAGATTAGATTGGTTGTATGATAGTTTGCTTCCACTTGTGCCTTCTTTCAATTAGCAAGTTAGCAAGGGGAAAAATAATCACCATAAGGTTGTCAGCAGGTGTCTCAGCCTCACTTCATTCCTCTGGGACCATGACTTGACGAAGAGACCCTTCAGCAACCCCAAAAACACAGATTTCTAGTTCTTGCATGAGCTTTGGAGTTTGTTGTCTTTGATTTAGTATTTGGTTCATGTTGCAAGGTATATGTCATTGTCATCTCTTTCCATCTCCATTTCTGCAATAATATCTCACTCATGTTTTCATTCCCTTCAGAAATTTTCTTCATGCATAACATAGGCAATTGATTCATGCTTTTCTAGTTTATGAAAATGTGTCTTGTTGCATAGTTCTTGGAAGATATACATGTTTTAAGAAAAGTAGGTACTTTAGGAGGAGACCCAGACTTCATCACCAATAGCCACCTTCCACTTCATCCACCTTAGCCATCTCTTCTTCCACTATCACCCTCACTAGTTTTTTTTATCATTTTTCATTGAAATTCCCCTAGATACATTGAGCGAATCTAGCCATCTCTTATATTGTATATTGACTCTTGAGTGTTCCTAGACCTTCTCACACCCCATTCCACCCATCAAACACCTTTTCCAAACTTCCCAACACCTCACAATTAGCTCTCGGCTGCATCCTGTAGGTTTCCTGTAATTCCCACAGGATCATCCTGTAGGTTTCTAGTACATCCTGTAGGTATTCCTGAAACGACGTGTTTTGAGGCCGAATTGATGGGGAACCTCTAGGAAGTCACAAAAATCCTCCTAGGACCCTTCCACTCCATCCAACCAGTCCATAAACCTTCTAGCCATCCTCAAACACCTTCCATCCACCTGTCACGTCCACAAGAACAATTAAATTGCATACTTGATTTTTCCTAAAAAAGAAAAAAAATGAAAACAGATTTAGTTTAGTTTTCTTGCTTACACATTAGTATGATTTGATGCTCTTTACTTATGCAACTTATATAGTAGCATTTGTTTAGTGTTGATTTAGCAATTCTGCTTAGCATAGCTATTTAAATGGTTAATTAGGATATGGTGTGATTTAGCATTACATATTGTTTTCTTTATTAATGCAGTAGAGTAGCTCTCTTAGAGTATATTTTCTCTTCTTCCATCAAAGAATCAAGCTTCTTCTAACTCTATAAAAGTCTGGCTTGGAACCCTTGGGTCTCTCGCCGGATGAACAGTGACAACAAGTAGGACCTTCACTTTTACTTGTGCATATAGCACTATCACCTCCAAGTTTGTACGAACCCCAGGTTGATAAGTAAAGCTGGTAGCCCAGGAGTTGCAGCATCCTTGCTACAATACTAGCGCTCACCACTTTTTGGTGCCGTTGTCAGGAAGGTGTCTGAGTAGAATGTGATTACTGCTTTATTTTCTTCTATCTCTTGTCTTCAATTTTCTGCCATTAGTTTATTTCTGAAAAAGTAATCTAGTAGCTTCCTTTCTTTCATTTTTCATTATATGCTTTCCTTTCCATTCTGCAAGTAGGATTTCAATTTAGCAAGTAGCTTTTTCATTCTGTTAATGATTTTCATTCAATCAGCGATTTCATTTCTGCAAAGTACTTTCCAGCTTTAAAAATATTACAAAACCAACCCAAAAACATTTCCTTTCATGCCTCGTAGGAATAGGGACAACTTAGGGAAATTTTTGCCAAGTACCCCCACAGCATCCAACAGTCAATCTTCTCTATTCTTAGGTGCCTGTGAATTGGAGGAACCTTTAGGTGAGCAACTTGACATATTTGAAGAACCTACAATGGAAGAAGAAGAATAGGAACCCATTCCTACTAAACCAATGGCTAAAAACCAAAATGACAGAGGGAATAGAGAGAGTGTTGAGTGTGCCTTCCCCATCAGGGAAACCAACGGGGACACTAATATGAAGAATATAAGCCTCTCTGCCCTACCTCATTTCCATGGCCTGACAACAGAGAACCTCGACACTTTCCTATTTCAGTTTGTTGTTATATGTCAAACCGATGACTTACAGATGATGAGCAAAAGTTAAAACTATTTCCATCTACCCTCAAGGATGCAGCATTGCACTGGTTCATGAGCTTACTCGGAGATAGCATCAAAACTTGGGCTCAGATGCAGCAGGCTTTTAACAAAAAATATCAGGACTATTGTAGATCAAATTATACTAAAGAAGATATTTTTAGGATGACCATAGGTCAGGATGAATCCTTAGAAGACTACGAAAAAAGATTCTAGCTCAATTACAAAAGGGCCAGGTGCACACTTGACCCTGAGTCACTAAAGTTGGTCCTACTCAGGGGAGTAAGAGAAGACCTTCTGGATACCTTACACTTGTTAGCAAGCAGAGATATCTACCAATTACCCTATGAGGGTATCAAGATTGTCTTTAGAAACCACTCTAGGGTAGCTAGGAAAAAGGGTATAGGGGTAGTGAACCTATGGCTAGTACATCATCTTCCAACTCATCCATTAAGGGTGAAATTGGAAATATGCTGGAATATTTCAAAAGTGAGATGCTGCAAACCGTTGCCTTGCAAATGGACACCATGAACATCGAAAGGAAGCAAGAGGAAGTAGAGAGAGCCTTGGCCATCTTTTGTCCTAGATGCACGAGGAGGCATCCTAGGAACGAATGTCCATTGAACTGTATTGAAATTTGCTCGGTCTATGACGAAAACCACTCCACAAACAAGTGCCCTTCTTTACCCAGACCCAAAGTTGTATATCAAGGAGTTGAAGGGGTCATTGAGTAGCTTTGCTATATTAACCAAAGGAGACCTCTTGGGCCTACACCATATCAACAAGGCATGCAAGGGTCATCCCATGTATATTACAACCACAACCAAACCATAGTTATACCTTCTTGGGGACCCCCTGCTCATCCTTCTTGGTCTACACCCCCTCCTTGGTCCTATGCATCTCGGTATCGTTCCCAGCCATCCAGCTAGTCATTTCAACCTTACACTCCGCCACAACCTCAGTGGAATACACCACTCCAAGGGTGGAGGCCCTAATACAATAATGCCCCAGCTCTATTTCCTCCACCACCTGCCCAACCACAACGCGTACACTCTGCTCCACCCAAGCAACCCTAGATGCCTACCTAGCCAAATCCAAACCCGAACATTAGGAAGGCTCAACAAGTATACAGTGGAGAAACATCATATCTAGCTTATGTTGTGGAAATCCAAGAGATTAACCTAAGATCTGGGAGAGTTCTCTCGGATAACCAACCTCCCCCTCTGGGAGAGTTCTCCCAGATAACCAGCATCCCCCTCCACATAGGGAGCTTGAGGAAGAAAGAGAGGAAAGCAACCTTAAAGTAAATCTACCCCTTCCTCAGAGATTAGCCTAACCACTCCAGTCTACCCCAAAAGAAGCTAAACTTCTGGGAGAATTGAAAAATCTCTGTGTAAATATCCCCCTTCTCCAGGAAACAAAAGATGTTCCCATTTAAAATAAGTTGATTAAGGTGAAATTCTTCAAGCATCCAGGAAGAATAAAAAGGGATGCCCCTACCATTAATGTCATTGGGCAGTTGTCTGACTTAATGGTGGGGTAGGAAATATGTCCAAAATATTTGGACCCTGGAAGCCCTGTAGTAGATGTGTACATCAATGGCACCATTGTCCCACACACTCTGATCGATCTTGGGGCTGCCATTAATGTGATGACTAAGGACACCATGCTCAATCTTAACCTCCAAGGGTTATTGAGGAAGACCACAACAGTGCTGCAACTTGTAAACCATTCCACAATCACCCTTGAGGGAATTATGGAGGATGTGATGGTCTCCATTGACTCCTCTGAGTACCCTGCAAATTTTCTAGTTCTCCATCCTAAGGCTAAGCTTGCTGGTTATCCTCTCATCCTTGGGAGGCCATGGCTGGCCACAGACGATGCTTACATTAGCTGCAGAGCTGGGAATATGACCATGAAGAATGAGCATATGTCCAAGCAGTTAGTCCTATACCCTCATGCTCAACCTTCTCTAGAGCATGATTTACCTTTATGGTTGGAGGAGGAGGAAGAAGATGAGGTTTATTCCGCCCAACTTTATGCTTTAGAAGCAACCATGGGAGGAGGACACTAGGATGAGGATGACTTGATTAAACACTTACTCCAAAGTCCAACTCCTCATTCATTACCATTAGAAGAAGAATGAAGGGAAACCCAGAAAAATCATCCAATTGACTTATATCTGGCCGATTCCAACCCACTCCATGTCAAAACCATAGAATGTGGCCCAGAGAAAACCTTGAAAATTAATTTTTCCCTTTCTACTCTCGAAAAGGAGAAGCTATGTAACATGTTAAAATAAAACCTAGAAGCCTTCACTTGGAGTTACAAGGAAATGAAGGGAGTACACCCCTCAGTGTGTACTCACCACATATACATCAAAGAAGGTTACAAGCTGGCCCGTCAATCACAAAGGAGGATGAATCCAACTCTTAAAGAGATAGTCAAAGAAGATGATCCAAATGGATCCTAGAATATTATCTAAGTCTTCAAAATCATTCAAAAGATCAAAATAATCGCATGGGAAGAACCCTTAGAAACATCGAAAAACACTATCAGGAGTCAAAAAACACAAGAAAACAGTGAAAACAGAGCTATCAGTGGCTTAAATAGTGAATGCAAAGTAGCCATCAAATCTGGCCAATCAACAGTCTAGACCTACTCGGAAAATTGCAATCAGCAAAGGATATTGGAGGTTATCGGTGAAGACCCTGTGGAACTTGCGATGGTGATCGGTGGAGTCAATGAGGACCATTGATCAAGCACACAGATCAACGGCCCACATTGCATCGCAAAATCGCAATCGGTAAATATGAAGGAGCACTTACAACAACCCAGGGAATGAGCGATATGCAATTGCAATTAATCACATCATGATATCGCAATCGACAAACACAATGGAGCAGGGCTTCTACATATATATATGTGCAATGCGATCAGTCGAACCCGATGGAAATATAAATGTTATTTGATATAATTTGAGATCCGTCAAACGACGGATTTCTGTGTATTTAGTGTTTCTCGTTTATTAAACAAAATACAAAGGGAAGCACCAATGCGATGAAACCCGGACCCGAAGGGGTTTGGGAATGAAAATGTATAACATTTCAAGTCCGCATAAAGCCATATTTGCATTATTTTCAATGTTTTAACGTATTTTCTGAATGCAAAGGCAAACCATGGCTCAAGGAAATTGTGACATGCGATAGTCACTTACAGGCGGACCCGATAGGAGAATAGACCGGATTTGAGGACATTTGAAGTCCGATAAATAGTGTTTGGTGGTTTTTCCTATGTTTGAACACATTTCTCTGTGAAAACAGAGAATGACCATTTAAAGGATTTCAAAGGCCTGATGCACTCATCCATTGCATATTAGGTGGCCACCTCCCCTAAAAGGTGTTATGCCATGATTACTAATGCTTAGCAGAGGGATTCGAGCAGACAAAGGCTGGGAGACAGAAAGCTAAGAAGGAAAAATGAACAAACAGCACAGATTGGCTTTAAAGCCATAGAAAACAGAAGATCGAGGTAGGTAGTGCTGAGATAGAGCAAAAATAGAGACAGAGACTGATAGAGAGAGTCTTTGTACTCAAAGAGGCTTGAGAGGTTCAACCAAAACTCTTGCTATTGTATCTGTTGTGTGTTGAGACTCAATTTGAGCTCATGCTTTTGTAAAACTCTATTTTGAAGACATAATAGAGAGGTCACCACTGAAGGCTGGACCGGGAGATGTAGCCCAGGAGTATTTGGTGAACTCCTTATTAAACTTGTTGTGTTTATGTGTGTTGTCTATTATGCTTCTTTAACTACTTCATTGTTTATGTATTTCATAATCTTATCGATCCATTGCCTAAAGTAACATAGGCAAATCCATGCACATGAGTCTGTAATACCTTAATAATTGTCTTAGATCTCATTTTCATATCAAGTGGTATCAGAGCTTTAGGTTTGCTAAGGTTAGACAAGTTTGCGCTGGATTGTTGAAGGATAACTAGGTCAAAGCTCAAATTAGGAGAAGGAGAACTCGTTGAGGCTAACCTAGAAATTGGTAGAGTCTATCCTAGGAGGAAAATAACAGAAGAAATTCCCTTTGAATCAGACTCTCAGTTCATGGGCAGTTTCATGACCATGAGAGCCATGGTAGAAGAGATGTACCGAGAATTTAAGAAAGGTCGAGGTGAAGATACTTCAACCTCCAAACAAGATAAAGGAACAGAAGAACCTCTTCTAGATGACCATTCTAAAGGAAAAGGGAAAGGAAAAGAGCCTCCTTTATCCACACCTCCTTCTAGCCCTGAAAACAAAAAGAAGAAGACTTATGTGATTAAATTAGATGTAAAATTTGATTTTCCAATATATGATGGAGAATTAAATGCAGAAAAGCTAGATAACTGGATTAGAAAGATTGATGTATATTGTAGGGTACAAAACATCGATTCAAAAAGGAGAAAGATTCAGCTGGCCAGCCTTCACCTTGGAGGAACTACCCTAGTGTGGTGGGAAGGCAGGACATAAGCTGATTTGAATAAGCATGGTAAAATTCTTTCTACCTGGAGCGGATTTGTTTCTACCATTAAAAAACAGTTCTATCCACTAGCTTATATGCAGCAGGCCATGATGAGTTGGCAAACTCTTCTACAATTAAAAGGGAAAAGTGTACAAAGCTATACCCAAGAATTTAGAAAAGGAGCTTTGATTCTAGGAATTTCTTTAGACTCACCTGAAACTTTGCTGAAGTATATAGGTGGTCTGCATAGTTATTTGAGGCACACCATTCCCATGTTTAACCCTACTAGCATAGATGAGGAATCTGTTCAAGCTACACATCTAGAGGCTACAGGCAAGAATGTGAACCCAGAGATTGGGGGATCATCAAAACCCACTGCAAGTAAGAACAAGGAAAAGAGGAAGCAAAAATGGAAAGAGAGGAAGGAAAATATTGTACGGAAAGCCAAACCTTCATGCACTCACTACAAGAAGGATGGACATGACATTACTGGTCTTTGCATCCAGAGCTGAAACCCAAGAAGTTCAATGGCAAGAAGAAGAAGACTGCAGCTACTATACAGAAAGATTTGGGGTCAGACTCAGGTGATGAAACAACGATCACAACTACAGGTATAAAAGGTAAAAATTCTAAAGAATCTACTAGTAATTATGTAGAAACTATTGATAATGAAGAAAATGACAGGAAAAGACATGATCTTTTTCATATTAGAGTTATTTCCAAGCATCAAAAGGTTGATACTTTATTTGATAGTGGCTCACAAGTAAACTTGATTTCTGAAGCAATTGTTCAGAAGTTGGGATTACTAACCACACCTCACAAGAAGCCATATCCACTAGGTTGGGTATGTGATAAAGCCAAGCTACAAGTGACTGGACAATGTAAACTTAGGTTTTCTTTTGGGTCAGCATTTGTAGATGAGGTTGAATTAGATATCATTCCCTTGGATATATGTGGAATTGTTTTAGGAAGTCCTTACTTGTATGATGGAAAAGCCATTTTCTATAGAGCTGAAAATAAGTATCAACTCACCAAATATGGAATAGAATATATTGTAAGAGCTCATAAACTCAAAAAACACTTACACTCTCATAAACTCAAGGCAAATGAAAAGAATTGTAAATTCATGCAAGTAATTTTTACTGATGGTTGTAAAGGAAAAGAACCCTGATAAAACCAATATATTTGAAGGCTGTGATGCAAAAAAAAAATCTGATTTAGAAAGAGTTGTTTCAGAATATGATATCCTATTTCAAGAACCTAAAGGTCTGCCACCCAAAATGGAAATTGTACATGATATTCATTTGCAGCAAGATGCTCCATTTCCTAACATCGGAATGTACAGGTTATCTTCTTTAAAGAATGCAGAGATCAAGAAGCAGGTACAGGAGCTGCTCGAGAAAGGGTTCATAAGACCAAGCACATCACCATGTGGATCTCCAATCGTGCTGGTGAGGAGGAAAGATGGTTCGTGGAGGATATGCATTGACTATAGAGCACTAAATAAAATAACGATCAAGAATCGTTATCCCCTTCCTCACATTGATGATCTATTGGATCAGCTGAAAGAAGTTTTTTACTTTTCCAAGTTGGACTTGCGTAGTGGTTACCATCAGGTCAGACTAGCAGAGCAAGATGCATGGAAGACTGCTTTCAAAACAAAGCAAGGGCTGTATGAATGGCTAGTTATGCCTTTTGGCTTAGCTAACGCTCCTGCCACTTTCATGAGCATAACGAATGATGTACTCTGACCTTTTATTGATGATTTTGTAATTGTATATTTAGATGAAATTCTTGTTTTTAGTAAAACATGGGAAGAACATTTGAAGCATGTAAAGTAGACTCTAGATGTTTTGAAAAAAGAAAATCTCTATGTTAAACTATCAAAATGTGAATTTGTCAAAACATCTTTAAATTATTTGGGTCATATTGTAGGGGATGGTGAATTGAAAATAGATCCCTCTAAGGTCGAAGTCATTGTAAATTGGCTTAAACCAAAATCTGCTACATAGGTTAGAAGCTTCCTAGGAGCAACACAATATTGGAGAAAGTTCATTTCTAACTTTTCCTTAATTGCAGCTCCCTTACATGCTTTGAAAATATTGAACAAGGTGTTTCAATGGGGAGGCAAACAGCAGAAAGCCTTCGATACCTTGAAAGAAAAAATTAGTACAACACCAGTACTAGCATTGCCAGATCTTCAAAAACCATTTGAGATTGAAAAAGATGCTAGTGACTATGCCATGGGAGCAGTGTTGATGCAACATGGTAAACCCATATGCTACCATTATGAGACATTTAATTATGCAGTAGTTAATTATCCCACATATGATAAAGAATTGTATGCATTAGTACAGAGTGTAAAGAAGTGGAGACATTACTTAATGGGAAAAGAAACAATTATACATACTGATCATCAGCCACTTTAGTATCTGCACTCAAAAACTAAATTGCAGTAATCAAGACACTATAGGTGGATGGGTTTCCTACAAAAATTTCATCTAGTCATCAGATATAAGAAGTGCATACACAATAAAGTTGCAGATATGTTGTCTAGAACAATTATAATTGCATCTACTATACTTAAGAATAAATCAATAATGCATGAAAGCTACATTGAACATTATGGTCAAGATATATAATTTAGAGATTGTTCCCTCGATATTTGTGATGTTGCATTTATGGCCTAAGGCAACCCCTCCTTCCAGACTTGGTCCAAATACTTAAAAAACAGTATTTTACTCCCTATACGCGACATTACCCTGAGCTAAACACGTGTGTACGTGGGTCAGTGTATACCCAACCCGCGTATATGTCTTAAAACACTTAAAAAAATTAAATCTCCTTAATTTTGGGCGGAGATCACGAGTTTTACCTGTTGATTACCTATTAGTGCCCGTGGACCAACTGTTGGTTATTTAAGTATCATGGCTGTATGGAATGCCTGTTTGTTTCTGTAGATAACCCCTGCTCTGCTAGTGTGTTGACCCCAAACCCTAGGGGATGTTGTCCCTCAACAAAATTGGTGACTCCATTGGGGACAACAGTATTGTTGTTCCTAGTTTGGGTTAATTTAAGCCAATCAAGGCTTAGGCATTAGTATTCTTGCTGTAACTGGTTTGTCTGTTCCTGTAGGAACTCAGACTTTAAGTCTGAGCAATTTCTTCAAACCTCTTTTTTGCTTTTTATTGTGAACTATTATATACGGAGTTTTGTCAGGTTACAGTAGCGTATGTAGGCAAGTTTCCCCATATGAACCCGCATATACGCGGGTTTCTTTGGGCTGAATCGTGTCTACACACAGATGTGTATTGACACAGTCGCATATACCCTAATTTTCCAAGATTTTGTCAAATCTTTCTGTTTCAAAAGATTCATTTTCTAGTCTGAGTATTACCTGAGCAGTCAATTTTTGTTGTCAGTCTTTGGTTTTGCAGCAAGTTTCCGATTCCAAATTCTCTCATGTTGTGGAAAGTTTTGGTCTTGTTTTTGTTTTCTCGCAAGTGTCATCATTTGTGTTTGAGCACATGAGATTTCTTTTTGAGAATCTTGGTTGTTCTCGTCTTCCAAAGAAGAAAGATTGGTTTCAATCTTTGTGACAAACTTTATCTTTGTGATCTTCTTGCTTTGTGTCAAAACTGCATCTTGTGGCCATTTTATTTTCTTTCTTTTTGAAAGTTGTTGAGTGACAATTTTGAAAGTTGTCTTTCTTGGTCTTTTGATCATTGTCACCAATCTCTTTTTGCTACTTTCTAGTCATTAAGAGCATCTTGAAACACCTATTTTTTTGAGTTGATAACTTGCAAAGTGTTTTGTTGCCTATTTTTCGATCTCAAAGTTTTCAATAGTATTTGGAGCGCTTTTGAAAAGTTTTTTTTTGCTTTTGCTTTTAAAGAAAACTTCTTAAAAACTTGGTTTTTTCTTTCTTTTGCCTTGTTTTGGTTTGGTTTCTTTTTGTGAGTGAAAGTGCATTTTGCTTGTCTTGGGATTTTCTTTTAGTGTTTGGATGAAAATGAGCATTAGGAACTTATATTCTATCTAAACATCTAAAGTGGCTAATTAGAAGTGATAAAATATTTACTTTCACTCCTTGCTTTAGAGTAGTCTTAAGTTTTTGCATCAACATATACTGATTGCATTACGATAGTTTGTGCATCTTTTAGGGCATCCATAGTTTTTGTTAGTTTTTGTGAGTGTGAAGCTTGTTGAAAGAAAAGAAAAAGAGAAATTTATTGCTTTCTTAGAAGTTCCTTAGAACTTGGTAGAAATTTCTTTCATCGAAGAACAAAACAAGTCCATTTTCATATAATCTCGTTTTTATTAATTTCTTTTGCGTTGGAGAACACCACAAGTTTCACTTCCGTTTATCCTTTGAGTTAATAACAACCTATTTAAAAACAAGCACTAACTAAAATATACTAGAACTTTTTTATATTATCAATTTAGACACACCAACAAGTTTTAGGATATTTAGGGCCTTAGATTAGGTGAGTGGAGAGAAAACTCTCCAAGGCCACTTTAAACTATCAAACATAGAAGTCTGAATAACGAGTACAAATCGAATAGCATTAGGGAGACCAGGAAAGCTCCGAATCTGGGAGTTAAGCACGAGGGTTTTTGAAGATAAGGAAGAGAGATACCCCCTCTCCTACTTGTCGGATCTTACCTCAAGACTGTTCCGCCTGGCTTCTAACACGAGTTGGTAACCTTAGTTTCTTATCCTAGGGATCTACACAGGTGGCTGCGTAGGCGAATCTCGTGGCACCTAAGGTTGACGTTGTATCACTCTCAGCAGTACTTCTGGAAGGCACCCTTGCGAAGCTTGGGGGCTTGCACCGGCATAGGTTGTTGTTTGGAGGTCAGTGTAACTTCCTTTGATACCTTCGCTGGTAGGCCTAGGCTGTCATTATCCCAGGTTATCTTTGGAAAGCCCCTACTTCACTTTCTTGTATTTTGGTGTCCAGTCCTCATCACCTGAAGTAGAAATACTTGAAAGTTGTTTGACTGGCTGATATCTTTTAGGGACTTTTATAGTGTGTGCTCTATGCTATTAATTGGCCTAGATTTCATTTTTTCTTGAGTCTTTAATTAGATCTTAATAAAAAATTCAAAGTGGTTGACCGATCCTCTAGACGATCTCGAAGACTTTGTGGTCTTTCACCACCAAGTTTAGAGCCTTCTCCTAGAAGGTGCAGAGGCAATACTGCTAGTGGTTTTCACCCAGTGGCAGCCGACGCATCGGGGATTGATCCTCCACTTGGGGGCATTCATGTACAAGAAAAGCCTGGTACTACCACAAAGCCGGAGAGGAACACTCGAGTTCTTTCTCAATTCCTCTTCCAGTCAGAAGATAATATTGCAGTAGAATAACTCTCAGAGCCGTTAGCAGCTACAAATTCTCCTCTGCCGTCTGATCATTCAAATGTAGTATTATACATTGGGACTCCAACACATAGAACTTCAAGTCCAGGTCACATCACACACATCCCTTCGATGGCCACTGCTAGGAGTATGGCATCCACCATGAGTGCTAGAGGCACGTAGACTCCTATGTCAATACAAAGGGGACGAACCATTTCCATCCCTTCTACATATTTATTTGGGTCTACTACTAGAACATCTTTGTTTGGGTCTACTTCCATTTCGTTGATGAGTGGAAGTTCCCAAGCCCATGCATCCAGTTCTGAATTCTTCCCATTTGGCACCCATTCATAGGGTATCCCGTCAGTTCTGTTCAGTGCCTCCACATACATGATGAGTGGATCAGCTTCATTTCAGGGCTTTCCTTTTGGAAGTGGTCATATACCACATTCCAACCCAACGATAGGATCTATGCCTTTTTCTTCTATAGGTCAAGGTAGTAATCCCTTTCAAGGTTGGACTAACCCTACGGTTAGTGGCATAGGAACTAGGAATCCATTTTTTCACCAACAAGGGAGTACGATGTACTCCACAGTTAGTTTGTTTCAAAGTATTCCTCCCTTAGCTACCACTTGGAATCCTTATTAGGGGTTATCGACTCAATAATTCTTTAGGAGGGAACTTCGTTGGTTTTGGAGGTGTTTCGGCTGGAGTTTCTCAAACTCCGAGTTTCGCTGGACCACAAGGGTCACCTTTTGGTTCAGCGGGTTCTGCTAGTTACTTCGGGCAGCCTGGTGCCTTTCAAAATCCAGGCCAATCTTTTCAGAACTTTGGGAACTCCGCCCAATCTGGGTGGAATCCCCAAGGTCATCCTAGGCTTCCTTTCCTGGAAATGCTGAATTTTCCAGATCTAACGAAATTGACAAATGATCTAATCAGATACAATCCGGCCTGGCCTCCAGTCCCAACCAAACTCCCTTTAGAGATTCCAAAATTTGAAGGTAAGGGTGGTGAAGACCCGTGCGACCATGTAACCACATTCCATTTGTGGTTCTCATCAAACTCCCTCATCAATGACTCAATTAGGTTGAGACTTTTTCAATGCACCTAAACTGGCAATGCGACCAAGTGGTATATAGATTTGCCAGGGGGCAGCTTTACATCTTTCACAGATTTGGCTAACATTTTTCTAAACCATTTCTAGTTGCCCATCCATTATGATGCTGGAACTAAACTTCTAGCCAATTTCCATCAGGATACGACAACTCACATTTCTGATCATATTCAAGAATGGAGACAAAGAAAGAGGCTCATTAAAGCCGAAATTCCTCCTGAATACCATCTCAAATGGTTCTTGAAATCGTTACAACCTGAGATTTCCAAGGATGTCTCTCTGTCTGGAGTCTATTCTGAAGAGCAAGCTATTTTTCGAGCCCAGTAGTTAGAATTGATTTACTCTTAGTCTAGGATTCTTTAGAAAATCTTGCCTGATGCTCCTACGACTAAGGTTGATATAGCCAAATCGAAGCCAAGTCCTCATGTGGATGGTATTGTTGGATCGATAGACACTAATGCGGTGAACCTATTGAGCCAACTGCAACAGTTATCTATACAAATTGCTTCTTCCAATCAGGCTGCACCGTCTACTACTCCACCTTCTCAACCTTCTTTCGTAAACACCGTTCATGCTTCTAACCCCAAAAGAAATCAAAATTCTTATGGGAAGAAGAAGGGATGAGGTAAAAAGAAGAATCAAGATGGGAAGGGTAATGCGAATAAGCCCGGAAATAATGTTGGTGAGGGTGGAAGAGAGTCTAAGAAGAAAGTTAAGTTTCCATGCAAGCTATGCAGTGGGGATCATTTGACTCATGTCTGCCCAAAAGTTCAAGATGCTCAGCGCTTGTTAGTGCAACAAGGGTCTTCTAGCTCCCAAGTTGTCTTAACTAGCCCTTTCTCCCAAGGGCAGCAATTGCTTGCTGGCACGAATTCAAACCCTGGTACCTCTGCAGGGGGCAACCAGGAGGGGGACCATTCCTCAAATGTTTTCATGATGGGTTCTCATGTCAATGTGGCCACATGGTCATGGGATTATGGTGAAGCTGAAACATCTAAGGATAAAACTATTCTCGAAACTCTGGATCCACTTCATATCGAGCGACCCTCTGTTGAGTCTATACATCAGATACCAAAAGGTACTGCCAAACGCGCGACTATCAACCCTAATTCTAGGGCAGCTCAGAATCACTCCATTGTGGATGATCTGGCTCAAAGTCCATGCGCTATGTTTGCTTTAGAGGTACTCCAGTTGTGTCCAGCTCAACGAAGTGCTTTGCTTTCAGCAATAGGGGCAGTTGATCCAAAAAATTCCTTAGTGCCCACTTTTGAGATGCTTAATGTCAAAAAGATACTCCCTCATCATATGGCTTTTAAAATAAAGTCTACTTACCGAAAAACTAACATTTTTCGAACCATTATTGATGAAGATCTTCCACGTGCGTCATGTCAATGTCATGTTGGAAGGCCATTAGATCGCTTTTGGCTGTTCCTTCACCTACACTCTTGACGACATTTGACAGTCATTCTCATAGGCCACATGGGATTATCTCGGCCTTTCCTATATGTGTTGGAGGGAAGGTTGTTAACATCGAAGTAGAAATCGTCGATGCCAACCTAGATTACAATCTCCTCTTGGGACGAAATTGGATTTATGAAATGGATTGCGTGGTTTCGACTCTATTTCGAGTCCTTTGTTTTCCTCTTGAGGGGAAAATTGTTAAGGTTGATCAATTGGATTATTCCTCAGTTGACCCTCGAGCAAATTCAGATTCTACTATTTCGTTCGTGGATAACCCTCGTCAACCTACCGAGAATCTAGGAGTTGGGATGTATTCTTCATTGATGGGTACATTTGATTTTCCCACTCCTATAGCTAGAATCAATGTCATTACATCCTCCAAAGGGTCTTCACAAGAAGAGTTCTTATGGACTCGTTATTTTTCATACCCTTGGACCTTGCCTTCACCTACTACCACATTAGATGAAGGACAAGTGGGTGGAATGGCATTCCCCATGTCTGCAGCAGAGCTTAGATATCAGTCTATCGTGAACTCTGCAGATGACCATCCTACTCTTTTTTCAGAGGAAGAGTTAGATGGTGATGTGGCCCCATCTTGGACCCTTGACTCTACTTCTGCTATGGATTGCTTAGATACGGTTTTACCATCTAAGGAAGCAATCTTAGAAGCAATGATGGGTGTAGATCGACCTGGGGAAGACTTACACCATCGTTCATATTTTCTTCCCCCATTGCAAGAAGTTGAGTCCAGGTTTTCCAATCTGCTTACTAGTGATGCTTGTACGGTTTCAAACCCTTTGGCTCCAGCACACATTCGTGCCGAAGATAACATGTCGGTCATTTCAAAAACCGTACCCATAAACATCTCTAGGAACCCTAGCATGATAGAGAATGTCTTCATCGGAGCCGAGTGTTCCCCTGAAGAGATTCAAATTTACACCAACCTCTTGAAAGAGTTTCAGGATGTATTTGCTTGGTCTTATGAAGAAATGCCTGGTATTGATCCATCCATAGTTCAACATGAGATCAAGGCATATGAAAATGCTAAGATGATTCATCAAAAGCTTTTGCTGGTCAATCCTAGGAAAGCAGCAGCTATTAAAGCTGAGGTAGAAAAGCTGCTCAAGGCGGGTTTCATATACCTCATTCCCTTAATGGATTGGGTTTCTAATCCAATCCCAGTTGATAAAAAACAAGGAACGATCAGTGTATGCATTGACTTTAGGGATTTGAACAAAGCTTTTCCGAAAGATAATTACCCCACACTATTTATTGATCAGATAGTTGATGAATGTGCGGGCAATGAGATTTTTTCCTTCATGGATGGATTCTCTGGTTATAATCAGATCCCTATTTGTCCTGAAGATCAGCATAAGATAGCTTTTATATGTCCCTGGGGTACCTTTGCGTACAAAAAGATGCCTTTCGGTCTTAAAAATGTTGGAGTGACGTTTCAGTGAGCCATGTCATATGCTTTCCACGACATCAAGCATGTCATCGAATTATACTTAGATGATTTAGTTGCTCATTCTTGAAAGAGAATCAATCATCCTGGTCACCTTCGATTGGTTTTTGAATGATGTTGTTTTTACAAAATCCGATTGAATCCAAAGAAATCCGTTTTCGTGGTCACATCAGGTTGGTTGTTAGGGTTCATTGTGTCAACTGAAGGGATTCGAGTTGATCCCTTCAAGGTGGAGGTAATAGTTCAGTTGCCTCCCCCGTCCTCCATCCAACAACTTCAAAGTCTTCAGGGGAAGGCCAATTTCTTGAGATGGCTTATAGAGAACTATGCCGATATAACTAAAGGGTTTATGCATTTTCTCAGGAAGGGAGGTCCATTTCTATGGGACGACTTTGTGCAATGATCTTTTGATGCCTTGAAGTAGGCGTTGATCTCTGCCAGCTTTTGAGTCCACCGGATTATGGTAGAGATTTCCTTTTATATCTTGTAGCTACAGAATCAACCATAGGTATGGTTCTGGTTCAGTAAGATGATGCTCTCATAGAGCATGTGATTTACTACTTGAGCTGAGGCTTGGTAGGTCCTGAACTTCGCTATTCTCCTGTTGAGAAGTTAGCCTTGGCAGCTGTCCATGCTGTCCAGTGGCTCCACCATTATATCTTGCTATGCAAAAATTTTGTCTTAGTAGTGGTCAATCCATTCCAATTTTTCCTCAGTAGGCAAGTGATTGGGGACAAATACAATCGATGGATTGTCATTTTACAAGAATTTGATCTCAAGTTCTTGGCCGCCAAGTCTAAGAAATATTTGGTTTTCACGGAGTTAAATTCCGAGCTGCCTTGTGGAGAGGATACTATCTATGAGGAAAGTTTTCCTGACGAACATCTAATCCTCATCTCTTCACAAGACCCTTGGTATGGAGATATCATTGTCTATCTCCAGACTTCGAAGTTTCCCTCTACTTTCTCTAAGGATGAACATCAAAAATTATGTCACTTGGCTAAGAATTATGTCGTCATTGGCGATAAATTATATTGCCGAGGGGTTGATTCGATCCTTAGGTGTTGTTTAACCTTAGAGGAAGCAGAGTCTGTGCTTAATGATTGCCACAATGGAGCTTGTGGTCGTCATCTTTCAGCGCTTGCTACAGCCCAGCATATCTTGCATGCCAGCCACTTTTGGCCTTCGCTCTTCAAATATTGTGTTGAAGCAGTCAAATTTTGCCACCCCTGTCAAGTCTATACTCAGAAGATGCACGCGCATCTTTCTCCTCTTTTCCCCATTGTCACTGTCGGTCCTTTTACTAAGTGGGGTATTGATTATACTACTTGTAATCCGCCTTTAGCACTGAATCACAAGTACATTATCATGGCCGTAGACTACTTCACAAAGTGGGCTAAGACCATGCCCACTTATAAAAACCATAGTGAAATAGTGGCATTGTTCCTTTTCAATCAGATTATCTCAAGGTTCAGTATCCTGAGAGAGATTTTCACTAACCATGGCAGTCATTTCCAGAACCAACTAATGTCTGATTGGCTCTTAAATTGGGTTTCCGATAGGAGCACTCATCTCCATATAATCCTCAGGCCAATGGATAGGTCAAGGCTATGAACAAAACCCTTAAGATGATCCTGCAAAGGACGATCGACAAAAATCGCTCCAATTGGCATCTCATGTTGTATCCAGCTCTCTGGGCGTATCGAACTTCGGTAAAGACTGCCACTGGTTTTACACCTTTTCAGTTAGTTTACGGACTAGAATCGATCTTTCCTGTTGAATGTGAAATTCCATCTCTTAAGCTAGATGTTGAGCTCCTTCTGGAGACCTCTAGTCTCGAAGAACGCCTCCTTCATTTGGAACATCTCGATGAGCAACATCAAAATGCCACCACAATCAATGAGGCTCATAAGAAAAGGGTTAAAAATCAGTATGATAGAACTGTCCATCCTCGAGTCTTTTCTTAAGGCGACCTTGTCTTGGTCTATGACCAAGATAAAGACGCCTTGGGGGCAGGCAAGTTCAAGCCTATGTGGTATGGTCCCTTTATAGCTAAACAAGCTTTAGAAAAAGGGGCATATGAGTTAGTCGATTTTGAAGGGAACAAGTTGGCAGAGCCCCGAAATGGGCTCTACCTTAAAAAGTACTTTTCTTAGGTAGCAGCTAGGCAATGGCTTCTTTGTAAATTTTGTACTTTTTGTACATATCTCATAGGGAGCTTTTTGATATCAACACTTTTTGATCTATTGTGGCAGGTGTTGATGGATGACTCAGTCTATTTTAGATTCCCCAATGGTGCTAGTCGGCACACTCGGAACCTCGCTTCTGCAACTTGGGTAATCTACTATCCAACTGGTTACTTGATAGTGTCAAGGGGAGGATGCATTGGTCCTGCATCAAATAATATGGCTGAGTATACTGCCGTCATTAATTTACTATCCAAAGCTATTTATTATGGAATCGATTCGTTGGTAGTCTATCTTGATTCACAACTGATAGTGTCACTATTGAATAACATTTATCGGGTTAGGAATCCATGTTTATATTGCCAATATTTAAGGGTGAGGTTGTTGCAAAGATCATTTACTTACATTACTTATTTGCATATTCCAATATCTCAAAATTGGTTAGCAGATTCTATTGCTAATCAAGCTTTAGATTGGCACATCATTCATTCATCACAATAAAATCAAGCATCAAAAAGTTGAAATTGTATATATATATATATCATAAAACATCTCAAACGTACATAAGTGTGTCCAAAATAATATACAAAAATTTGGACTCAAATTCCCATAATCATATCTAGACTATCTATGACTCGGCTCAGGATGAGCAGCCAAGTATGTGACTACAACCTTAGCCACATGCCTAAGAGTCCAAACCCAGTCCCGTAGCATTCTAACCACGCAACGTTGCATGTCTTTAGGGAGATCCTTTACCGCTGCCATCGGTACTCGGTGAGTTAACCACACCAAGTTCCACTAAAGTATGTATAGGACCCACTCTGTATCGGCAACCGCCTCTTCGGCACCTTGGCTGTGACATCCATGCTGTGGGAAACCATCTGGTCGTACTGGCGCAATACCTGGAATATGATCATTACATTAGTCATCTGAATCCCATCAAAAATATTTTTGAAGTTCATTTTCATATTTGAAAAATCATAAAAATCATAAAATCAAAAACATTTGTTACCTATATCGCCCCATGCCACGACTAGTGTAAATGCTAGATTAGGATCTCCCAAGAAGTCCAAGCTGGCATAGGGGTAATCATCCACTACAATGATTTGCTGCTCCTTCTAGGAGAAGAAATCATCGTCAGAAGTTGTCCGTAGTATGTCCCCACGTCCTAGTTATTTCATCAGATCAGCCCACCTGCCCATCTGTGGACCTCAAGGGCTACTGATCAGAACTGGTACTCTAGGGCGTAGCACTGGGACCTTCTCAAAAAAGAAGGAGCATAGAATGGTCCCATACCCAAACTTTTTGGTTTGGCCCTTTTTGATAGATGATAGCTGGCTCTTCAAGTTGATGAGAAGAGGTGTACACCAATCAAATACTGTGGTGAGACAGTCTACCGCCAAGCTCATGGAAAGCTGTGAAGCCTGGTGTAAGGACGCTAATCCATTCACTCTGGCTATGGTGAACAAGATGATCCTCAATGACAAACTCTCTACATGCTTGATTGGAATTTGGCTTCCAATATTTTCTGGATGGCCCAGGGAATATATATGCACATAGTCCTCGATAGAAAGGCTACCTTGTGATCAACCCGTAGAATGTACTACCTCTCCCCTCCAGGAAAGGCCTATGATAAAATAGATATCCTCAATCTCTATCGTCAGTGGCATTTGATCAATCATGAATGAGTCATCCTCGATGCTCCAGTAGTGAATGAGCATTTCGAGCAAGCGAGTATTTGCCTTCATATTTGGCATTTTGAAAATTTTTAGCAAATCGCATCCTCTTAAGGCATCCAAGGCCTGTTGATCATTCATAACCTCATCATCAATAGTGGCATGCTCCCTTTCCCTCCAGTTGATTGGCATCCTGAGGAAAAAACAAGTTTGGACTGTTAATTTTTTGTTTTGAAATTAAAACGGCGTATATGCGGGTCTGTTTTATACACAGTCACGTCTAGGGCCTGCATATATGTAGGTTGCATATAGCCAACCCGCATATTCGCTGCGACAAAATTTTTGACATAAATTCAACGGTGAAACTTTAATTAAGATTCTTAAAACCAATCACAAATTGATGCAAGACAAGTTTGTGGGTTATCTAGTGATTTTGGGAATATTGGAACGGTCGGATTTGGAAAAAGGCAAAGCTTGCTTCTTTTTATATGATTTGAAAATGTCAAATTTTTTCAAAACTTGATTTTGTTTTGTCTCATGTAATTTTTAACTTGGGAGCTTGGAATGTCGAAAATGGATTGTTTTTCAAGACATTTTGGATGCTTTTTTGACAGTTTCGAGTCCATTCCATGACTGTTGACCCATCATGGCAGGTATCATTTTCTCACTGGCATATAGGTTAGGGAAGCCATTTTTCCATTTCATTTTGCCTACTAGCCTCCATTTGTCGATACACTTGCCATAGGGTTGATCCCAATCGTGTTATGGTTCATAAACCATCTTCACTCACTGTTTTTTTAAATCATGGCACGATGGTAGAACCATCCTTTTCATGGGCATCATAGTTAGCACCTCACTGACATTTGTTGCCCATGTTGCTTCGATTTGAGTAGGCTCAGGAGTCCTCTATAGTCCCGCCATGATTTATGCGATGAAGACTCATTCCTCTTTGCTTCTTCGCTTCGTTCTGGCCTTATACCCTAGAGGCTCCTTCTTGTTGAGTTGTACTACTGCATTGCATTTTGACCATTTGCACCTTTTTTCCTTGAGTCGGCTTCACTTGGACACGTGTTTAAGCCACTTTTTGACCATGTTATCTACAAAATCAAACTTGAAATCTCTTAGCTTTTGCAACTCGACACCCTATGACCCATGGAAGGGGCACACCTTTGAGTGCCTTTGACAAGTTTTCACCTCCCTGCATTGAGCATAGGTTTGTTCCAATTCCAGGAACTAGATCATCTGCTTCACCAACACTCGTTCTTTCCATTGTACTATATCATTCTTTTATTCTTTTTCCAGCTTAAAGAAAAAGACAAAAAAAAATTATATATTCCAAAAAGAGTGGGAACGAGACAATATTTCCATTTATTATTGGTAGCTAGAGTCAGACATGTCTCCCTTGAACAAAGCACTCAAAAGAAAGTCTCTTGTCCATTTGGGCGGGATTTAGTTTGACTTAGGTACGCCTTAACCTTGTTATTGAGTCAATTCTCCTCCGATTGGTTATCTCTTCCAATCATATGGAGAGTTTGTACGTGCCTCCTGCATGAATAACTTATACAGAGTCATGATATGCTGCCACATGCTCATCATTGAGTCGTGCTTTTGTTCAAGGGAAGTTAGCCTGAGTCGACCTCTCTGCGGTGTCTATTGACTCATTTTTCAGTTGGCCATCCTTGATTGTCAGTGTCTTGTCTATCATCACATCAATTATGTTGGTCCTTTACTCGTGCCAGTTTGAGAAGGTCTCCATTGACTTCTTGTTGGCGGGTCTTGTCCTTATCGACGACAACATCTTGCTCTGAGGACAGGCCTAGAGCTGCACCCTAGCCCTATTTTCATTATTGATAGGTTACCTTGTGCTCAACATCGATCAGTATCATGGATCTTTGATTGAGTGGTTTCCCTTGTGTTTGACATCAGCTTACATTATCACACATTGGGATTCGTGCAATACCTTGGTTTCAATTTGACCTATTGGTGGATACCTCACCTCTGTGTCAACTTTCATTATTGGTTTGTTGAGAGGGTTTCTGTCGTGCACTAGCCACATCTTGTGTATGCCAGAAACATGCTTCGGTCAGGTTACTACATCTTTTTCGTCCGATTCCTTCCACATTATTGGCCTGCGGGTTACACTCGCGCTAGATTGATGAAGGGTACCTTAATGCCTTCCTTCTAGTGGATCTTTACCCATCGACTATGACTCAATGCTCTGGGGAAAAGGTCCAGAGTTCATTTGGAAGTACCTTGGGGTTTGTAGTCATTAGTGGTAGATCCTTCGCTATCAACAATGGGAAACCATCATTGTCTCCTGATCGATAGATTCTTCCAGGTGTTTGACTTCAGATCATTTATTCACACTTGTTAGATTGTGCTGGGGTACCTTGACTCTCATTATCATCATCGGTGAGTAGTCTCACATTTGTTAATGGTATACATCAATGACTAGTAATCAAACGATTTATCACATGGTCGACTTTAGCTCATTCATTCCCATTGCATAGAAATGTACCACAGTAGTCGGTGAAGACCTTGGGTTGCATCAACATTCATTGGTTCACTTGATAGTTGCTCTTGTTGCTACTAGTTGATACCATTCCACCTTATATGTTGCAGTCATTCATGGTGACATTCTATATGTTGGCACCTGAGTTTGCAGTGTAGTACATATTATTCCATCACGTTCATTTGGTACTATTGGGATCATTCTTTGATATCAGTGATAAGCTTCATCCTTCAGCATCATTAACTTTCTTATATGTGATATTCAGACATGTACTTGTTCGATCATGATCAGATGATCCATTATGTATTTCTAGTCTTCTATACTTGTATACTTAGTAGATCTGCCTGTACTTGAGATGCAGACATGATTTACTTTCTCTAAGCATGGGTATGCCCACCTCAGACAGTGTTTCTTTCTGATCTCCTTTTTGTGGCTTGGCAGGCTGAAATCTGGTGAAGTCCTTCTCAGTTTTTGACAGGTTTCTTTTCCATGTACTTAATACATTTCAGCCATCATGTACCCCTTCTGACCTCATATATTAGGGGGAATCTATTATAGCTCCAAATCTCACCCTCGATATTTGTGATGCTGCATTTATGGCCTAGGGCAACCCCTCCTTCTAGACTTGGTCCAAATACTTAAAAAACAGTGTTTTACTCCATGTACATGACATTTCCTTGAGCTAAATGCATGTGTACGTGGGTCAGTGTATACCCAACCCACGTATATGTCTTAAAACACTTAAAAAAATTAAATCTCCTTAATTTCGGGCGGAGATCATGGGTTTTACCTGTTGATTACTTATTAGTGCCCATGGCCCAACTGTTCCCAATGAATTCCCAACGAAAAAAATACTTTGGGAGAAGTATAAAAAGGCTTCAATGAGAAGGCCTTAAGGGAGAGAGAAGAGAGAGAATTACTCTGCTGAGATTATCCTTGATCAGGTCTAAAGATCCTTGTGCTTCCAGCACTTCCCCCACTACAAGAAACCCTTGTTTCCTTGAGTTATGATGTTATTTCACTAGTTGAGATATCTTTGTGTGAGTCATGGAAGGAGCCTTTTGAGGACCTGGGATTGGATGGATCCAAAGGAAGGTTCCACTTGGAGCCAGCAAGAGCAAGATTCAGGTGATATCATTCCTTGCTTTGTTTTAGTTATCTGCAATAAAGAAACATTTGTCTTGTTCCCGAAAATCAATCTTCTTTATGCATATGATGTTATTGTTATGGTTTGCATATGAATAATGGTTTCAATTGTATAACTAACCATCTTTCAATATGTTATGAAGTTGATTTATATATGATACTTGGTCCATATATTGCTATTCTTCTTTGAATTGGCTGTTTTGCAGGTTCAAGGATCGAGAGGAACTCCAAGAGGGTTTGAACCCTGGCTGGATGTACCCGAATGAAGGACCTCTAGGTGCACCTCTCTTCATGTAGTTTTCTTATTTAAGTATCATGGTTGTGTGGAATTCTTGTTTTTTACTGTAGATAACCCTCGCTCTGCTAGGGTGTTGACCCAAAACCCTAGGGGACTTTGTCCCTCAACAAAGATGTATATGCAACTTTATGTCATCTCAAAAAAGTAGAAGAATTGGATTTTTATGTTAAGGACCAACTCTTGTATCATTTGGGAAAGCTATGCATTCCACAAACTAAAAGAGTTAACATAATTAGGGAAGCATATACTTCTTTGATATCAGGTCATTTTGGTGTAAGTAAAACAGTTGCACAACTGCAAAGATTCTGCTATTGGCCAAAAATGCATAAAACAGTTTCTAGATATGTAAAAGGGTGTACCATGTGTGCTAAAAGCAAGCACAACAATAGAAAATTAGGCTTGTACACCCCACTACCAGTTCCTTGTCGTCTTTGGGAAAATGTTTCCATGGACTTTGTTGGGGGATTGCCAAAATCTAGGAAAGGTCATGACTATTTATATGTTATTGTGGACAGGTTCAGCAAAATGTGTATTTTAATACCTTGTAACACGTAGATTATAGTTGAGCAAAAAACAAAATTGTTCTTTCGGCATGTCTGGGTGTATTTTGGGTTACCCATTTCCATAGTATCTGATCGAGATTCCTAATTTTTTGGGAAGTTTTGGTCAAGTCTATGGGAATTGATGGACACTAGACTGAAGAAAAGCACAACCTTTCATCCACAAATAGATGACAAAACAGAGGTGGTCAACAGGACAGTGATCCAGTTGCTCAGGGGTTATTGCAGCAAGCATCCCAAGCTTTGGGATGAACATTTATGTTATGTGCAACATGCTTACAATCGTGCCAAGCATTATTCTACACAGAGATCTCCTTTTGAGACTTGTTTTGGTTTTATACCAAGGTCTCCCTTGGATTTTGTCTTTGAAAAAGACATAGCAGTTGATGGACATAGCGATGTGGACAAAGAAACCAGGTTCATTGAACAGATCCAAGAAATTCACCAGGCAGTGCAAGAACAGTTGGAAAAGAGCTAAGACAAGTACAAGGTAAGGCATGATGAGCATCGGATGGAGCATAGCTTCCAAGTTGGTGATCAAGTCTGGTTGTATATCAGCAAGGACAAAATGCAAGGTGAAGGAAAGAAGTTGAAGCCAATAAGGTATGGGCCTTTCAAGATACTTGAGAAAATTGGTGAAAACGCTTCCTGCCTTGATTTTCTAGCGTACATGCACATCTATTTAGTGGTAAATGCAAATAGTTTAAGACTGTTTGAACCTTCATTAATTGAAGATCCCAAAGAGCAAAGTCAATTTCCTTCCATTGATGATTTGTTGCCTAAATATCTCAATGAGTTGCAGGAAGATATAGTTCTAGACAGGAAGGTGATAACTACATGTAGATGGGACGTTAAGTACCTCAGAATTGGACTCAAAGATTCAAAACCTAGCAGTGCAAAATGGATAGAGATTGGGTGAGTGAGGGAGCTGTATCACTTGATCGATGCTTGAAAATCAACTTTTGGTGGTCCAAAAGCCCTTTTTAGTGGGAACGCATGATCCAAATGGATCCTAGAATACTCTCCAAGTCTTCAAAATCATTCAAAAGATCAAAACAATCGCATGGGAAGAACCCTTAAAAACATCAGAAAACACTATCGGGAGGCGAAAAACACAAGAAAATAGTGAAAACAGAGCTATGAATGGCTTAAACAATCAATTGACAATAGCCATAAGATCTGGTTGATCAAAAATCCAGATCTGATCGAAAAATCGCAATCAGAAAAGGCTATTGGAGGTTATCAGCAAACACCCTGTGGAACTTGCACTGGCGATCAACAGAGTCAACGAGGATCATCGACCAAGCGTGTAGATCGATGGCCCATGTTGCATCGCAAAATCACAGTCGGAAAATATGAAGGAGTGCTTACAATGGCCCGAGGCATGAGCGATATGCGATTGCGATTAATTGTATCGTGATATTGCAATCGACAAACACAATGGAGTGGGGCTTATACATATATATATGCATGATGTGATCAGTCGAACCCGACGGAAATATAAACGATGTTTGATATAATTTGAGATCCATCAAATGACGGATTTATGTGTATTTAGTGTATTTCGTTTACTAAATGAAATATAAAGAGAAGCGTCGATGCGATGAAACCCAGACCCGAAGTGGTTTGGGAATGAAAATGTATAACATTTCAAGTTTGCATAAAGCCATATTTGCATTATTTTCAATGTTTTAGCGTATTTTCTGAATGCAAAGGGAAACCATGACTTAGGGAAATTGCGACATGCGATAGCAACTTACAGGCAAACTCGATAGGAGAATAGACTAGATTTGAGGACATTTGAAGTCTGATAAATAGTGTTTGGCAGTTTTTCCTGTGTTTGAACGCATTTCTCTGTGAAAACAGAGAATGGGCATTTCAAGGATTTCAAAGGCCCGATGCACTCATCCGTTGCATATTAGGTGGCCACCTCCCCTAAAAGGTGTTATGCCATGATTAATAATGCTTAGCAGAGGGATTCGAGGGGACAAAGGCCGGGAGATAGAAAGTCGAGAAGGAGCAACAAACATACAATGCATATTTGGATTTAATGACATATAAAACAGAAGACAGAGGCAGGTAGTTTTGAGACAAAGCAAATATAGAGACAGAGAGTGATAGAGAGAGTCTGTGTACTCAGAGAGGCTTGAGAGGTTCAAGAAAAACTTTTGTTGTTGTATCTGTTGTGTGTTGAGACTCAAGTTGAGCTCATACTTTTGTAAAACTCTATTTTGAAGACATAATAGAGAGGTCACCATTGAAGGCTCGACCAGGAGATGTAGCCCAAGAGTATTGGGTGAACTCCTTATTAAATTTGTTGTGTTTATGTGTGTTGTCTATTATGCTTCTTTAACTGCTTCATTGTCTATGTATTTCACAATCTTATCGATCCATTGCCTAAAGTAACATAGGCAAATCCATGCACATGAGTCTGTAATACCTTAATAATTGTCTTAGATCTCATTTTCAGATCAGAAGAAATACAAAAACTGCTAGATGCAGGATTCATTTACCCTATCTCCGATAGTGAGTGGGTCTCCCCTTTAGTGTTAATTCCCAAGAAAAATGTAAGTGGAGGATTTGTGTCAATTATAGGGAGTTGAACAAAGCCACAAAGAAGGATCATTTTCCCCTACCCTTCATTGACCAAGTGCTAGATGACCTGGCAGGGAAAGAGTTTTTTCTTTCCTATATGGATTTAGTGGGTACAAGCAAATCCAAATCTACCTAGAAGATCGGGATAAGATCACATTCACCTATCCTTGGGGTACTTTTGCCTATAGGGTCCCTCCTTTTGCCCTATGTAATGCTCCTACCACATTCCAAAGAGCAGTCTTGAGTATTTTCGCTGAATTAGTCCATGATGCGGTGGAAATTTATATGGATGATTTTACACCTTATGGTTGTGATTTCAAGAAGCCTTGACTAACCTAGGCAAAGTACTGCACAAATGCATTGAAAAGAACGTGTCTCTTAGTCCTAAAGAATGTGAATTCTTAATGACTGAAGGGACTGTGCTAGGTCATTCAATATCTTAGCAAGGACTATAGGTGGACAAAAACAAAATAGCCATCATCCAAAGGGTCCCACCTCCTCAAAAGTAGAGAGATGTCAAGAGTTTCTTAGGATTAGCTGGATAGTACTAAAGGTTCATAAAGTACTTCAGCAAGTTGGTCTCTCCCTTATTTGGGTTGTTGGCCAAAGATTCTGAGTTTATATGGTCAAAAAACTATCAAGAGGCCTTAGACATTCTAAAGGGTAAGTTAACCACTGCACCAATTCTCCAAGGCGCAAACTAGGCCCTCCCCATTCATATTCATGTTGATGCCTCATACAAAGCCATAGGAGCAGCCCTAAGTCAGCAACCCTAGGTCAGGTAGAGGAAAAACTGCCTTACACCATCTATTTTATGTGTAAGAACTTTCCAGAGGCCAAGCTAAATTATACAGTGACCGAAAAGGAACTCCTGGCTATTGTGCATTCATTAAACAAATTTAGGCATTACATTATAGGCTATCAAACATTTGTGCATACTGACCATGCTGCAATGAAATATTTAATGAACAAACTAGATGTGAATGATCGAATTATAAGATGTTTTATTTTATTACAATATTTTGATCTAACCATTATTGGTAAGCCTGGTAAGAAAAATGTTGTTGCGGACTTTTTATCTAGGGTAAATATGCCTGTGGGTGAAGAAGGAATGGTGGATGACTAGTTACCAAACGAGCACTTGTTTTCTATTTCAGTTCTCTCTCCATGGTTTGCTGATATAGAAAACTATTTGATATCAGCACAACTCCCACCAAACTTTCCCTCCAAAGAAAAGAGAAAGATAGTCAGGAAAAGCGCCCCCTTCACCTGGATTGGGGGCAATATTTTCAAACTTGGTCCAGATCAAATCTTGAGAAGGTGTGTAAGGGAAGAGGAAGTTTTTGACATCCTTATGACCTGTCATGATGGGCCTTGCGGAGGTCACTTTGCAGAAAAGAGGACATCATTGAAAGTCTTACAAGAAGGCTATTATTGGCCCACTCTTCATCAGGATGTGAAAAAAGTACACTAGTCAGTGTGATCGGTGCCATAGGATGGGAAAACCTACTCCAAGAGATGAAATGTCCCTGCAGCTTCAAGTGACTTTCGAGCCATTTGATAAGTGGGGCATGGAATTTATTGGGCCTATCAACACTCCTTCAAAGCAAAAGCAGTACATTATTGTGTGCACTGATTATTTGACTAAGTGGGCTGAAACTAAGGCAATTAAGACAACAACAGAAGACAAGGTGGCTGAGTTCCTAAGCGATAATGTATTCTACAAATTTGGGTACCCTGGAGAGCTAGTCACAGACCAAGGCAGCCAATTTACCTCCAACATCATTGAAGAACTGCTCAATCATCACAAAATCAAGCATAGGACCTCCACTCCCTATCATCCACAAGCTAATGGGCAAGTGAAGGTGACCAACAGGGCACTAGAGGGCATCTTAACCAAGGTAGCGAGCAGCAATAGGAAGGATTGGGCAGAAAGACTAGTTGAGGCCACCTGGGCCTATAATACCACATGGAGTACCACCACTGGATTCACACACTATCAGCTGGTCTATGGGAAAAAGGCCTTGTTGTCCATTGAGATTGAATATAACACATTAATGATGGCAGCCCAACTAGATTTGGATCTCAGTCATGCACATGAAGAGATATCGTTCCAATTGAATGGCTTGGATGAATTCAAAATGCAGGCCCTCCTACATATACAGATAGTTCAACTTCAGAGGAAGATCTGGCATGATAAACATATTAAGGAGAAGCAATTTCAGGAGGGTGATTGGGCATTGTTATATGATTCTAGTTATAAAGACTTCAAGGGAAAGTTAAGGACAATATGGCTCAAACCTTATGTTGTGGAAAGATGCCATGATAATGGTTCGGTGCAAATCAGAACAATAGATGAAGAAGCCATTCCTTTACTTGTTAATGGGCACCAATTGAAAAGGTACAAGAGACCTTTATCAAAACAAGAGTTCATTGATAATATCAATAAAATAGTGATGATGGTGGAGCAAGTTCTAGCTCCTCCCTCATCAAGCCACTAAAAACGAAAAAAGAGAAAAAGAATAAGGACTCAGGTGAAAACCTCCATGAGCCACCTGAGTCCCATCTTGGGTTGAAAACCTCGTGAGGCAGCCCAAAGATGAAGAAAAAGGAAAAAAAAATAATAAGAAGATACCTGGGTGGAAACCTTCCTTGAGGCGCCCAGGGCAAATAGCTAGGGTGAAAACCTCTCTGAGGTGGCCTAGTTGTTTTTCAAAAGAAAAAAAAAAAGAGTGAAAAATATATAATTGTTATTTGCAGGTGGGAGAGAAAGATAGTCAAGGAGCAAAAGGAGGATCCAACGGGAACCCTGCCTCACACACATTCATATCCTCCACTCCTTACTATGCATCCCTCCATCATTTTTATCATTTTTCCACTCCATTGCTTTGATTTATGCGAATACTGTGTTTTCTACAAGATCCCCTATATTCCTACAGGATCCCCTAAAAACTTACAGGATGATCCTGCAGGAATTATAGTGGCCCGAAAAACCTACAGGAAGCAATCCGAGGGAACATGATAGGTTTGTTAGGTCCCTAAAATTCACCCTATGCATGATCTAACACCTCACCTTGTCCACCATCATCATCCCTGCACTCACCATTCAAAGCAAAAAAAATGATCAATTTCAACAGTTTCTACTAGTCATAGAAAAAAGAAAGAAATGGAAACAGAGAGGAGTAAGAGAATTACCTGAGTGTCCTTTTCTCTACACACACTCCTATTCTTTCTTTCCATTCATTACACCATCCTCGCAACCCTAGCCAGCAACATGATTAAAGAATTCTGAGGGAGAAGCAGCTACAGGACATCCTGTAGGAAATCCTGTAGTAGCCTATCCCACAAAATGCCAATCACCAGCAACAAATCTTCACTAGGATGATCCAGGAGCTCCACAACAGTAGCAGCATTAGATATTCAGCCACAGATACCTATAAAATCCAAGAAACCATTAGCAGACAACAAGAGGAGGAAGAAGAATAGCGTGCAACAAATAAAAAATGTAGCACCTCTGATCTTCAACAACTGCCGTATGGCATCAAAACCACAGGTAAGTATCCTACTCGCCCACTCATATACATCAGTTAGTCAAAAGTTGTAAGGGTTACGATCAGGGAAAATTTTAGGGGCTAATATTCGCAGGTGGGCTAATTTTCGATGCTTTTTCCAAAAAAATTATTCGCTAATTTCCATTTTTTCTAAAAATTATTTGCCCAAATTTTATAGTATAAAATTGTTTCACCTTAAAAATCGCCAAAATTTTATATAGAGACAATATAAAATTATTAGAAATTTGAATATTTTTACAAAAATATTGTCAAACATTTTATAGATTACATATGATGGACTAGGAGATTCTCCAAGGTTTCTAAACTTCAAGAAAAAATTTCATCCTTAAAATTTTCCCTAGTTATGAGATAGTTGGTTTATAAGTGAAAAGGTGGCCAGTTAACTTGGCCACCTTTGTTCAGTTAGCACATGCAGAACTGGGTGTCCTCTCACATGCGGCTGCAGTCAACTCAAAGAAAGAGGAGCAGTAGGAAAAAAAGTGTTTAAACTACGAATCTATGAGTTGGGAGCTGATTACGAGGAGTGGGAAATGATGAGGTGGTAGTGGGGAACATTGGTCTAAAAATGGAAACGTACCTCTGCTGCCAGCACACCACCTCACCCCAAAACACCATAAAGGGAAACAAAACATCATTCCCATGCATTCATGCATTTCACCTCCTCAAAACTCCCTCACTCAAGTCGCTCTCATAACCTAGGCCACCCACTGGAAGCAAAGAACCATCGTTCTGCACAGGAATTCCTACAAGACACAGTCTACAAGATACACAGAGACAATATACAGGATAGGTAGAGAAGAGTTCAAGAGGGGATATCACAGGAATTTTCCACTGCAACCATTCTAAAGAGGTAGGCTCTAAAATATCATCCCCATTTGCAAGCAAATAAACCAGAGATACTCTAAAATCTAGTGAATTTAGCAACTGTGACTACTGAATTACATAGACAGTCAACTTTGTTTTCTCCTGCATTAAGAAAAATTGTGTCAACCCTCTCGTTTTCTCCTCAAGCTTCACCAGCAAGATGACAGGAGGGTTTAATAGGAGAGAGCCCACAAACATTGTGAGAATACAACAACACCCCCAGGTGCTTGAAATCTTTACAAGACACAACAGGATGGGGTTTTTCGAAAAAATTACAGGGTATGATGATGAGGTGGCTCAAGAATTTTCTCACTCCCTCACTCCACATAGCAAAATTCATGCCACTATTTTAGTAAGAGGCCTCACTACAAATCTCACCCCAGAACTCATTAGTAGGGTCACCACACTTCCCCTAGGAATTCCATGGAGAAAACAAGACAAAGGAGACAGTCAGGTTGCAAAAAGGAAATTATTTTTAGAAGGTGAAGAACCCGCTGAGGACAAAAATGGAGTAAGGAGGGATAGTCTGCCATACCCATGGAGTGAGGTAAGCTACCAACTCATCAAATACATCTCATGTGAGGGTAGATATAGTGTTGTTTATGGCTATCATTTCAGGATCCTTGAAGGATTAAGATTTGGGGTAGAAACACCAATTCACCAAAGACTCATCGTACCCTATTTCTTACTGCAATCACTCATAGACTCCAACAACAAAGTAAAGGAAGGGAATTCCCAAAAATTGGCTCACCATGGGTTGATTAAGATCCTCATTGAAGATGTCCTCCAAAACCTCAGAATCCCTATAACATGGTCAGTCTTCAGAGACTTGCCAGTAGAGGATGACATCAAAACCCTCACTTATGATGTTAGTCCTTTTGTCAGTGAGGGGGAGGAAAAATAGGAAGAGGAAGATACAAAGCTAGATAAGGATGAGATGGATGAAGAAGAAGATGACATAGAGGAACATGATGAAGAGGAATAAGAAGAGGGAGAAGAGAAGGAGGATGATGATGAAACAAAGGAAGAAACTAAGGAAGAAACTGATAGAGATGATGAAGATCCACAAGAGGAAGAAGACAGGAAAAACAGAGAGGAAGAAGGCATTGAAACAGAGGGGAAAGAACACAAGGAGGAGTCACCTAGGGTGTCTCCAAAGGTCACTAAGAGAGAGGCAGCAATGGCCCTCACTGCTCTTAGCACCCCAGTCAAGAAAAAAGGAAAAACGAGGAGGCAAACCCCACTATATTTCAGAACAATAAAGAGCACAAGAATCAAACAAGGGAATCCACAAATATCAACAGAAATTCCTATTGAGATTGAAGATCCTCTACACAAACAGACAAAATTCCTTCCCCTAAGTCACCAATCAGATATGTAAGGAGGCCTAATACTAGATCAACTTCCTTAAAGGGTAAGGCAATCCTACAGGACCCACAACAAATCCTATAGGAAGCAAAAACAATCCTACAGGATACTCTGCTAAAACTACAGGAGGCACAGAAATTGGAAAGCAAGGTAGGGGAGTAGCAAGAAACAAAAGAAGAAGACCCAAAGGGAAAGGAACCAAGCCCCCAACCTAACTTGGACTCCTATTACTGGTTTATTGAAGGAGGCAGGGTAATACCTCAAAAATTTGCCATCCCATTGTTTTTCGAACTTGAGAAGGAGAGGGCCAGAACCCACCGATGGATGCAAATCGCCAAGTCAAAGGGGGTGGAAGACATTGGGTACATGGAAGAGAAAATCAAAGAAATGGGCAAAGAGCTAAGTGGCTTAAGGGATAGAGAAGCAATAATGAGAAGTCAACTTGAGAGAGAAAATGAATGATTGAGGGGAGAGTTGTAGGAAAGAGAGAACCAACTAGCATGTATGGCCAACCTCTCCTTAGAGGCCATCCAGTGTAGGATGCCAACTAAATCCTATGCTCTTTACCTCAAAGAACAATGGATGAAGTTTCAAATAAATACACTAGCATAGAGGGGAACCATGCCATTTCAGGACTACAGGAATTTTACTGGTCTGTGTGATAAAAGTACACTAAAGCATAGGGCCAAAATGGCTGAGTTTTATTTACACAACATGGCCCTCATAGACATAAATGTTTGGGACCCTAATGCCAAGCTAGGAGATCTACAATTAATGGCTTTGGCATCATGGATGAACCATGAGGATCCAAGGGCTGCAGAGGTGAAAATATTATTAACCAGAGAGCAAAATGAACCTCTTTTGAGCAGAGCTGAACAATCAAATCCCATGGCCCTAATCAATACCCATAATTTGATTACAAATGATCCTCAGCTAGCACCTAGATATCTTGCTACCCAAGAGCAAGAAATTTCACATTTTGAGGATATGTTTAGGCTAGTAGGATATGATATTATACATGCTTGCCTAAGGATATGGAAAACACTACCACACAGCTTGAATATAAGAGAATATCATTCTCCTCAAAGGTTGAGAGACGCACTCAACAGGACACCTATGTATAAGAAATATATGAAAAGGTTGAAGATCAATTGGATAGGCCTAAAACTTAGTCCACCACTACTTTTAGGGATGCTAGAAGGGAGAAAAGAAGAAGAAGAAAAGAGGCAGTGGGAGGAAATAGAAAAGAAAGAAGGATTCTATGAACAAGAAGAAGAGACCAAAGAAGAGGCATGGGATGTCAGAGAGGCTACCGGAGCCATGAAGGGTATGGATATTGACTGAGTTTCTCAGAGGATGAGCAACACTTTGAGTAGGGGGTGATGATGAACCTCATAATTTGGTAATTATATTGGCCTTAATTCACCTCCTAGCTTAGTCAAACAAACTATTCTCATAACTTATTTCATACTTTTGATTATATTTTGTTTATGAGATGAGTTAGAGTTGGATATTTTGCTTTGTGGTCTAATGTGCATTTAATGCAGGATTAAAGGATAAAAGCAAGGAATTTTGGCAAATACCTTGGTCAAAACTCGAATGGGACAAGGGAGAGGAATTACAGGAGGTAAATTCTCCTCATTTACTACCCCTCAATTTGAATATTCCTCCATCAGCTTGGAGTGCAAACAACCAAATCGTGAGGACTAAAAGGTAGTCGAGCAAGTGAAAGACAAAGCACCAGTTTATCTTGAGTTTGGGAGCCGAGCCTCCCTAATTTTAAGGAAGTCATTGGAGACTTCAGATGTATAAGTAGAGACGCCTAGGACCTCAGTAGGATTCAGTTTTTTTATTGTAAAACTCTACTCTATTTTCAAGCTACAAGACTTGTGACAATTTTTGATGTAATCCATTGTTTTGGTAATAAGAATGTGTTTTGTTTTGAGCCAGAACTGAGTTAACTCAGAGGGCTGAAGCTCTTGGGTTAGGTCCCAACCCTAACAGCCAAAGCTCCTCTTTATTGTACATGTATGATAGCATAGATTCATATTTTAATTGCTCATTTTCTTAGTAGCTACATTTCCATGACAGCAGTGTAGCTTAGATTGGTTGTATGATAGTTTGCTTCCATTTGTGCCTTCTTTCAATTAGAAAGTTAGCAAGGAGAAAAAGGATCACCATAAGGTTGTCAACAGGTGTCTCAGCCTCACTTCCTCCCTCTGGAACCATGACTTGAGGAAGAGACCCTTTAGCAACCCCAAAAACACAGATTTCTAGTTCTTGCATGAGCTTTGGAGTTTGTTGTCTCTAATTGAGCATTTGGTTCATGTTGCAAGGCATATGTAATTGTCATCTCTTTCTATCTCCATTTCTGCAATAATATCTCACTCATGCTTTCATTCCCTTCAGCAATTTTCTTCATGCATAACATAGGCAATTGATTCATGCTTTTCTAGTTTATGAGAATGTGTATTGTTGCATACTTCTTGGAAGATATACATGTTTTAAGAAAAGAAGGTACTTCAGGAGGAGACCTAGACTTCATCACCAGCAGCCACCTTCCACTTCATCCACTATCACGCTCACTAGTTTTTTTACCATTTTTCATTGAAATTCCCCTAGATAGATTGAGTGAATCTAGCCATCTCTTATCTTGGATATTGACTCTTGAGTGCTCCTAGACCTTATAACACCCCATTTCGCCCATCACACACCTTTTCCAAGCTTCCCAACACCTCCAACACCTCATAATTAGCTCTCGGTTGCATCCTATAGGTTTCCTGTAATTCCTACAGGATCATCCTATAGGTTTCTAGTACATCCTGTAGGTTTTCCTGAAACAACCTGTTTTGAGGCAAAATTGATGGGGAACCTGTAAGAAGTCACAAAAAGCCTCCTAGGACCCTTCCACGCCATCCAACCACTCTATAAACCTTCTAGCCATCCTCAACCACCTTCCATCCACATGTCATGTCCACAAGAATAATTAAATTCCATACTTGATTTTTCCTAAAAAACCGAAAAAGTGAAAACTAATTTAGTTTAGTTTTCTTGCTTATGCATTAGTATGGTTTGATGCTCTTTACTTCTGCAACTTAGATAGTAGCATTTGTTTAGCATTGATTTAGCAATTTTACTTAGCATAGCTGCTTAAATGGTTAATTAGGATATGGTGTGATTTAGCATTACATATTGTTTTCTTCATTACTGCAGTAGAGTAGATCTCTTAGAGTAGATTTGCTCTTCTTCCATCAAAGAATCAAGCTTCTTCTGACTCTATAGAAGTCTAGCTTGGAACCCCTGGGGTCTCTTTCCGGACGAATAGTAACAACAGGCAGGACCTTCACTTTTACTTTTGCATATAGCACTGTCACCTCCAAGTTTGTACTAACCCCGGGTTGATAAGTAAAGCTGGTAGCCCAAGAGTTGCAACATCCTTGTTGCAATACTGGTGCTCACCAAGAAACTCCTAGAGATGGGTAGGGAGTTGAGTGAGATGAGAGACAAGGAACAAATTATGGGATCTCAACTACAGGCATAAAACACATGGCTAAGGAGGAAGTTGTAGGAAAAATAGAGCAAATTGGCCAGCATGGGAAGCCTCTCCATGGAGGCACTTCAGTGCAGGACGTCATCAAGATGATATGCACTATACCTCAAAGATCAATGGTTGAAATTTCAGATCAAGGCACGAGAACAATAGGGGACTATGTCTTTCTAAGAATATAGGTAGTTCACGGAACTATGTGACAAGAGAAAACTAGAAGATAAGGCCAAGATACCTTCATTTTACCTATACAGCATGGCCTTAATCAATTTGAATGTGTGGGACACCAATGAAAAGTTGGGAGATTTATGGCTAATAGCCCTTGCATCATGGATGAGTTATGAGGAGGCTAGGGCTAAGGAGGAGAAGATAATATTGGAAATGGAGGAAAAGGAGCCCCTTTAGATTAGAGCAGAACAGATAAATTGAATATTTGTCATTAGCACCCACAACATCATCTTCAATGATGCCCAAATTGCACCAAGATATCTAGCTACACAAGAACATGCCATCGCCCACATTGAAGACACCTTGAGGTTATAGGGAAATTAAAGGCAGCAAGCATGCCAGAGGAGATGGATCAACCTACAACACATTCTAAGGATCAGAGAGTACCATTCCCCTAAGAAGTTGAGGAATGCACTGGAAAGGACCCCACTGTATAGGAATGCCATGTAGAGACTAAAAATCAATTGGATTGGGTTGAAACTCATTCTACCCTTGACATTGGGTCTGACAAAAGGTAGGAAGGAAGAGGAGGTAAGAAATAAATGGGAATAAATAGAGAAACATGCAGGGTTCTATCTTTAAGAGGTAACTCCATCAACATAGGCTTGGGATGTTAAGGAGGCCACAAGCACTATGAAAGATATGGAGATAGACTAAGTTGCTCAGAGGATGAGCAACACCTTCAGTAGGGGGGTGATGACGAGGCTCATAAATACGTAAAATATATGGGTCTTAATGCCACTCTCTGTCTTATTAAAATCAACTTTTCTAACATTTACTTACATATTTTGCTATATTTTTCTTAGTGAGAAGGGTAAATGTAAGATGTTATTTCATGTAGCCTAATATGTATTAAATGTAGGAATTGGAGCAATTTTGGGCTAATTTAAGTGCAGAAAATCGAAGTGGACAAGAAAGAGGTATTTTAGGAGATTTGGTCTCCCTCCTTAACTCGTGAATCATTTGAATATTCCTCCACTATATCTCATCAACTCAGACTTACAAGTAGCCAAGCCAACTTAGTTCATTGGCAGGCAAGCCAATGACAGTTGAAGACAAGTCAATCTTCAGTTGGGAGCCAAGCCTCCCTAATTCTTAGGAAGTTGTTGGTAGCTTCAATTCAAATAAATAAGAAGGCCAAGGGCCTCATTAGGATTCGACTTTTTGTTGTAGCCAAGAGGAAATTTGGAGCTAAGACATTGTGACTATTATTGTTATGTTAGTTTTGAAATTTTGATGATAATGGAAAGGTTTACCTTGTTCCAACACTCAGTTGACTCAGAGGAATGAAGCTCTTGGGTTAGGGCCCAACCCTAGTAGCATAAGTTCCTCTTTTTGTATATGTATTCTTAGGTTAAAATCATAGTTAGCTATTAAAGTTATTTGTACTTTGTTTAATTTATAAGTAGTTTGATGATTGCCTAGTCTTGCTTTCATTAGTTAAAGAAGTAGATCAGTGGTACAATAGTGAAAGAGATTACTTCAGAAAATCTTGTAACAATGGCCTCTTCCTCATCTCCCTCATGGGATCATGGTTTGAGTGCCCCCACTCTCACAGCCCCAAAAATAGATTTATATTTTGATCATTACATATCTTAGGATTCCTTATTGAATAGATCATTGTTTATAATTTATTGGAAGCACTTGTAGTTGCCATTTTGTTTCTTGAGTTTGATGTAGTTAAGAAGGCATTTAATTCCATAGATATAGTCATTAGCCGTCAATAAATCATTCTTCTCAAATTCAACATATATTTTCCATATTTATATGAAGTTATGCATAAATGAAGAAAAGAACATGTGTTTTTGCAGCATTTTTAATCTGTAGGGAGGAACTCATTTCACCAGCCTCATCTAAGCCTCCTCCACCTAATTCTAAGGCCTACCAACCCCTAATCATAATTTCTATTTTATAGCCACCATGGGAAGCCACCTTGAGCAAATCCAACCATCTTGAAGTGTTGGGTTGAGCCTTGATCACTGTGCACCTTCCCTACACCTTATTCCAGTAGCAGACATCTTCCTAGCACTTCATTTCACCTTCCCTACCTTCCTATAGCCTTCATCTAGTTTCCGTTAGAAAACCAAGACATCCTGTAGCAAACCATGACATCTTGTAGAAACTACAGGATATCCTATAACAGCCTGTTTTAGCCTATTTTGAGAAGAAATGTTGATATGAGATTAGGGTAGGCCCTCCACTTTACTTCCATGCCCCTCAATGCCATTTTGGACTAGCTTTTCCATGCCTTTATCCCCTACAAATGATCAGATTGTTTAACTTAGAATTTAATTTCTAAATTGAAAATCAAAAGATTCTTTTTCTAGAATTGTAAAAGAAGATAGCTAGTGCATGCATACATCAGTTATAGCAGTGTTAGGATAATTTCCATGCCTACTTAGTCTAGATAAATAGATGATAGAATGCAAGGTCACATTATTTCTCTTCTGCAAGTAATGTGTGTCAATTCTTAGCTAGATAATTTCATGTCATTTCATAGCACTTTCCACTTTCATTTTCCTAAAATACGTAAGCACTTACTTTCTGCATTAAGGATAGATATACATTAACTGTTAGTAGTCAAACTCATTCTAGTCAATAAAAGATTGGTTTGAAAAACCCTATGGTCTATTGCCCTAGTTGAAAAGTGACAAGAGTAGGTTGTTGCATCTACTATGCATATAGCACTGTCACCTCCAAGTTTGTAGAAACCCCAGGTTTATAAAGTAAATTTGGTAGCCCTAGGAGTTGCAACATCCTTGCTGCAATATTGGGGCTCATCACATACATTGCCCCTTAATCTTCAAAGATTGTCCTTCAAGTTCCGATAGGAAATATTTGATAGTTTTTGAAAAAATACAACTAGTAGATGAGATAAAATAAATAAAATAATATTAATTCATGAACAATATGTTGGTTATCCTTCCATCAAGAATAAGATTCAAATGGTGGTTCATTGAGAAAGAGCATATCATCACTATTTACTAAATGGTATACTAAACAGAAGTTGGCTGACATGGAGAAAATGAATAGGCATTATTAAATGTCGAATGAAATTCCAAGGAAAAAGAAGTTCCCAATTGAAATCTTTAGCAAACCAAAGGAAACAAAACCATTAAACCACTTCAAAATTCTTCTTAAAGTGCCACAACTATTGGGTTTTGGAAATCACTTTAAGTTTTTTACTTGACCTTATCCAAAACCATTTCCATTACCAATTCCCTTTCATATTTTCTCAGGCCATTTGAATGAATAGAAAGAAAGAAAATTTTCTAATGCTCTGCTTAAGCGTGACCACTTTCCTACTTCAATACATTTTCATGGGTAGTTTAGTGATGCAGGAGCATGAGGCTTGAAGGCAAAAGACTTCAAACTTATTCCAATAATACAAAAAAAGTTTACAAGTAAAGGAGTGGGGTCCTTTAGTTGTCAATTTACAAGTTTTCTAGATAGGATTTGAGCTATAATTTAGAGATCGAGTGATTTTGTAATTAATTTAAGTAGTTCAGACTTAGTTGAGATTCTTGAGGAGAATATCAAGCAACTTAGGTAATCATCTAGGATTAGATAGATTCGATCCATAGATTGAGGATCAGATTGCCGGATTACAGTATTTATGTAAGTTTTGAACAATTGTAAAGGGGATTTGAACCCTTAGGATTTGATTAAAAATAAAGAAAAGAGGATTTTGATTTCAGAGCTTGAAATTCTCTGTATCTCTATTTTATTGTAAAATTGGTCAATCCCAGAGGTATTGTGTCCCTCCGTAGTGTCTCTATGTATCATCGAAGTTTCAGTTTAACTCTAAGAATTTAGAGTTCAGCGTGACTGTATTTAAATCCTTTTCGCGGTATTTAGCAATTGCAGGGTTTAGGCTTGTTTTAATCCATGTGTTAATCGAAGTCCCATGAGTCATAAATTTGATGGTTCTTGTCATCCAACAGATATCAGGTCATAAAGTGTTCATACTTTAAATTCCAAAACCAGACCCGAACTTTTATAGATTGGCGACTTATATTCCCTATGGGCTCCGTCCAAAAGAAATAAGCACGTGAGAAAAGCCGAACCTGAACTTTTACAAACCAAGGGTTTATAAACCTTATTGGCTCTGTAAAGGTGATTAAACGTTGTGCAAGTGACCTGGTCGATATTGATGACAACCATCGGATCAATCGTGGTTGATCGGATGGTGGAAGATTGTCGATTTGCTTCATTGATCTGGTGAATCTTCAACCGTCGGATTGAACAGTAAGATCGATGACAGAGAGTTAGTCCAATAATGATTGTGGGAAAGGCGGATGCGAAAAGGAAATAAACCAAAGCTTAAGTTCCCTATGATTCCACGGAGTTTGGAGGTTTTGTCATATTTCGATAATTGGAAGCAGTTCGGCTAATTTAGAGAATAACCAAATTTAGAGCTTGATGACTGATACTGCAAAGGAAATTGAGGAGGAATTTCCACCTAAATTGGAGGCAATTGTATCGGGTTTTGAACGATTATCCCTCACTCCTGCACCTCGGACACCATTTAGCAAAAAAAAATCATGAGAAGTAAGATAATATGGAAGTGGTGAACTTAAAATGGAATGATGTGGAATGATCGACCGAATTTCTAGTTTATTTTCATATACTTCTCAGATAATTCTTTTAGAAGTCACTAACCATTCCCATTGCTGAATTTTTTTTGTATCTACTTCAATCCATATCAATGTGTAACCACAACATATTCTCTATTATTTTGTTTATGATAACACTTATTATATGGCAAGAAAATATTTTAGTATCAAGGAATAACGTTTATAATCGAAGTTTTCTCACAATATTATTTAGGTTGAAATTGTGTTTTGATTTGGAGTAAGACCTAAAATTACTTCTGATTGGTTAAGAACTCATTTGTCTTGAATGTAAGAAAATAGGTTAATGGCCCAAAATCCAAAAGCACCACGAAAGAGTGAAAAGAGTGAAAATCTAACCCATCACTAACCACTAAATTAATGTCTCATATTTTTATTTTGTTTTCGTATGAGGAAAAATACTCATATCTTCATAAGGGGAATTTATACATTTCAAAAGCTTACAAACTAAAGTCTTGTGAGGACTCTGTTTGAATTTATTAAATTCATTGGTGATCTTGGAGCCCAAAAAATTCTCCATTGATATTTACAAATTTTTTCATTAACTACAATTCCTAACATCATGAGTCTAGGAATTCAATCTGGTAGACATATATAGAAAAGAGAAGGATATCCTTCTTCCTACAATAGAGAGGGAGGGAAGTTACCATCGGTGTTCCAAGGTGTTTGTCTCTTCCTTAATCTTGTCTTTCTATATAGCGAGAGAACTCGAGGGAAGCTCGAGTGGTTCTTTGGAAAGAGCATCCACCTCCACATTTAATTCTTGAAGAATGTGGGTGTATGTGATCCACACAAAGGTAAATACCCATTTTCACCACTGTATTTTGAGTATTTATTATATATATGTACATATCAATTATATATCAGTATTATATCAAATAATCTTTACAGATAAAAATGAGTAAACAAAATTCCATTCAAAGCTATAAGATAAAGAGAGATCACTTACAGTATGCAAAATTGACAATTCTATCCAACATAGATTGCCTCTTAATATTTAAAGATGGTGTTTCAAGCTCTAGTAGAAAGTATTTGATATATTTTGAAAAAATACAAGTAGTAGATGAGATACACTAAATAAAATAATATTAATTCATGAGCAATATGATAACTATATTTCCATCAAGAATAAGATTCAATGGGTGCTTCATTGAGCAAGAACATCTCATCAATTTTTACTAAACAGTTTACTAAACAAAAGTTGACTGACATAGAGAAAACGAATAAGAATTATTAAATGTCGAATGCAATTCCTAAGAAAAAGCAATTCCCAATTGAAATATTTAGCAAACCAAAGGAAACAAAACCATTAAACCACTTCAAAATGCTTCTTAAAGTGCAACAATTGGTATAGTACTAAGCATTAGTGTATTATGTAGGTGTCTTGGATGTTTTTTCATTTCCTTGTCCTTTTTCCCTACAGCACCTGATGGGTTTTGGAAATCACCTTAAGGTTTTAACTTGACTTCGTCCAAAACCATTTCCATTACTAGCTCCCTTTTATATCTGCTAAGGAAATTTGAATGGATAGCCAGAAAGAACATTCTCTAATGCTTTGTTTGATCATTAACATTTTCTTGCTTCAATACATGTTCATGGGTAGTTTAGCAACAACACATCACAAGAATTAAAGTCATGTCACAGTGGTGAACTTCACATGGAATGACATGCAATGATCTCCCAAATTTCTAGTTGATTTTCATATACTTCTGACATAATTCTTTTATAAGTCACTAACCATTCCCATTGCTGACATTTTTTTGTATCTACTTCAATCCCTATCAATGTGTAGCCACAACATATTCTCTATTATTTTTTTAAAATGTGGCAATTATTCTGCTTCAATGGGAGCTCCTCCTGGGTAGTTTTGAATCCCCAGACTAGAGAACTACCATACTATCCCAATTGAAAACATCAAATGGAAAGATCCACGCATATTTTCCAAAATACCATATTAGTTTGTAGGTGATTTGATCTCTTTTTGGGAAAGGAAACACCTTTTAGACAATTCCTGTAGCTAATTTGTTGAAGTCACTAGAAACTTGTACCCAATCTAATTAGCATCCAATATGAAAACTTGGGCAATTGAAGATTTCTTCTTTTGTCCTTCAAGTTCCGATAGGAAATATTTGATAGTTTTTGAAAAAATACAACTAGTAGATGAGATAAAATAAATAAAATAATATTAATTCATGAACAATATGATGGTTATCCTTCCATCAAGAATAATATTCAAATGGTGGTTCATTGAGAAAGAGCATATCATCACTATTTACTAAATGGTATACTAAACAGAAGTTGGCTGACATGGAGAAAATGAATAGGCATTATTAAATGTCGAATAAAATTCCAAGGAAAAAGAAGTTCCCAATTGAAATATTTAGCAAACCAAAGGAAACAAAACCATTAAACCACTTCAAAATTCTTCTTAAAGTGCAACAACTGTTGGGTTTTGGAAATCACTTTAAGTTTTTTACTTGACCTTATCAAAAACCATTTCCATTACCAATTCCCTTTCATATTTTCTCAGGCCATTTGAATGAATAGAAAGAAAGAAAATTTTCTAATGCTCTGCTTAAGCGTGACCACTTTCCTACTTCAATACATTTTCATGGGTAGTTTAGTGATGCAGGAGCATGAGGCTTGAAGGCAAAAGACTTCAAACTTATTCCAATAATACAAAAAAAGTTTACAAGTAAAGGAGTGGGGTCCTTTAGTTGTCAATTTACAAGTTTTCTAGATAGGATTTGAGCTATAATTTAGAGATCGAGTGATTTTGTAATTAATTTAAGTAGTTCAGACTTAGTTGAGATTCTTGAGGAGAATATCAAGCAACTTAGGTAATCATCTAGGATTAGATAGATTCGATCCATAGATTGAGGATCAGATTGCCGGATTACAGTATTTATGTAAGTTTTGAACAATTGTAAAGGGGATTTAAACCCTTAGGATTTGATTAAAAATAAAGAAAAGAGGATTTTGATTTCAGAGCTTGAAATTCTCTGTATCTCTATTTTATTGTAAACTTGGTCAATCCCAGAGGTATTATGTCCCTCCGTAGTGTCTCTATGTATCATCGAAGTTTCAGTTTAACTCTAAGAATTTAGAGTTCAGCATGATTGTATTTAAATCCTTTTCGCGGTATTTAGCAATTGTGGGGTTTAGGCTTGTTTTAATCCATGTGTTAATCGAAGTCCCACGAGTCATAGATTTGATGGTTCTTGTCATCCAACAGATATCAGGTCATAAAGTGTTCGGACTTTAAATTCCAAAACCAGACCCAAACTTTTATAGATTGGCGACTTATATTCCCTATGGGCTCCGTCCAAAAGAAATAAGCACGTGAGAAAATCCGAACCTGAACTTTTACAAACCAAGGGTTTATAAACCTTATTGGCTCCGTAAAGGTGATTAAACGTTGTGCAAGTGACCTGGTCGATATTGATGACAACCATCGGATCAATCGTGGTTGATCGGATGGTGGAAGATTGTCGATTTGCTTCATTGATCTGGTGAATCTTCAACCGTCGGATTGAACAGTAAGATCGATGATAGAGAGTTAGTCCAATAATGATTGTGGGAAAGGCGGATGCGAAAAGGAAATAAACCAAAGCTTAAGTTCCCTATGATTCCACGGAGTTTGGAGGTTTTGTCATATTTCGATAATTGGAAGCAGTTCGGCTAATTTAGAGAATAACCAAATTTAGAGCTTGATGACTGATACTGCAAAGGAAATTGAGGAGGAATTTCCACCTAAATTGGAGGCAATTGTATCGGGTTTTGAACGATTATCCCTCACTCCTGCACCTCGGACACCATTTAGCAAAAAAAAATCATGAGAAGTAAGATAATATGGAAGTGGTGAACTTAAAATGGAATGATGTGGAATGATCGACCGAATTTCTAGTTTATTTTCATATACTTCTCAGATAATTCTTTTAGAAGTCACTAACCATTCCCATTGTTGAATTTGTTTTGTATCTACTTCAATCCATATCAATGTGTAGCCACAACATATTCTCTATTATTTTGTTTATGATAACACTTATTATATGGCAAGAAAATATTTTAGTATCAAGGAATAACGTTTATAATTGAAGTTTTCTCACAATATTATTTAGGTTGAAGTTGTGTTTTGATTTGGAGTAAGACCTAAAGTTACTTCTGATTGGTTAAGAACTCATTTGTCTTGAATGTAAGAAAATAGGTTAATGGCCCAAAATCCAAAAGCACCACGAAAGAGTGAAAAGAGTGAAAATCTAACCCATCACTAACCACTAAATTAATGTCTCATATTTTTATTTTGTTTTCGTCTGAGGAAAAATACTCATATCTTCATAAGGGGAATTTATACATTTCAAAAGCTTACAAACTAAAGTCTTGTGAGGACTGTGTTTGAATTTATTAAATTCATTGGTAATCTTGGAGCCCAAAAAATTCTCCATTGATATTTACAAATTTTTTCATTAACTACAATTCCTAACATCATGAGTCTAGGAATTCAATCTGGTAGACATATATAGAAAAGAGAAGGATATCCTTCTTCCTACAATAGAGAGGGAGGGAAGTTACCATCGGTGTTCCAAGGTGTTTGTCTCTTCCTTAATCTTGTCTTTGTATATAGCGAGAGAACTCGAGGGAAGCTCAAGTGGTTCTTTGGAAAGAGCATCCACCTCCACATTTAATTCTTGAAGAATGTGGGTGTATGTGATCCACACAAAGGTAAATACCCATTTTCACCACTGTATTTTGAGTATTTATTATATATATGTACATATCAATTATATATCAGTATTATATCAAATAATCTTTACAGATAAAAATTAGTAAACAAAATTCCATTCAAAGCTATAAGATAAAGAGAGATCACTTACAGTATGCAAAATTGACAATTCTATCCAACATAGATTGCCTCTTAATATTTAAAGATGGTGTTTCAAGCTCCAGTAGAAAGTATTTGATATATTTTGAAAAAATACAAGTAGTAGATGAGATACACTAAATAAAATAATATTAATTCATGAGCAATATGATAACTATATTTCCATCAAGAATAAGATTCAATGGGTGCTTCATTGAGCAAGAACATCTCATCAATTTTTACTAAACAGTTTACTAAACAAAAGTTGACTGACATAGAGAAAACGAATAAGAATTATTAAATGTCGAATGCAATTCCTAAGAAAAAGCAATTCCCAATTGAAATATTTAGCAAACCAAAGGAAACAAAACCATTAAACCACTTCAAAATGCTTCTTAAAGTGCAACAATTGGTATAGTACTAAGCATTAGTGTATTATGTAGGTGTCTTGGATGTTTTTTCATTTCCTTGTCCTTTTTCCCTACAACACCTGATGGGTTTTGGAAATCACCTTAAGGTTTTAACTTGACTTCGTCCAAAACCATTTCCATTACTAGCTCCCTTTTATAACTGCTAAGGAAATTTGAACGGATAGCCAGAAAGAACATTCTCTAATGCTTTGTTTGATCATTAACATTTTCTTGCTTCAATACATGTTCATGGGTAGGTTAGCAACAACACATCACAAGAATTAAAGTCATGTCACAGTGGTGAACTTCACATGGAATGACATGCAATGATCTCCCAAATTTCTAGTTGATTTTCATATACTTCTGACATAATTCTTTTATAAGTCACTAACCATTCCCATTGCTGACATTTTTTTGTATCTACTTCAATCCATATCAATGTGTAGCCACAACATATTCTCTATTATTTTTTTAAAATGTGGCAATTATTCTGTTTCAATGGGAGCTCCTCCTGGGTAGTTTTGATTCCCCAGACTAGAGAACTACCATACTATCCCAATTGAAAACATCAAATGGAAAGATCCACGCATATTTTCCAAAATGCCATATTAGTTTGTAGGTGATTTGATCTCTTTTTGGGAAAGGAAACACCTTTTAGACAATTCCTGTAGCTAATTTGTTGAAGTCACTAGAAACTTGTACCCAATCTAATTAGCACCCAATATGAAAACTTGGGCAATTGAAGATTTCTTCTTTTTCTTGGGGAATAACCCCTCATTTAATATTTGTCCTTAACTCAAATTATTTTTTCCAAAATTGATAAGTAGACCTAAGCTTGAAGCTCATAAAAACTTACAGAATGCTATTGTTATTGATATATGAGTTAGTTGCATTAATTCGTAATTTCATATGGATGGTTTATTTTGATTTTTTTGACTAGAATGAATTTCTTAATGGTTATTTTCTCATGGTTTCGACCCATTCTTATTACAACAATGTGGCTATTTTATTAATTAATTTTTTTCCATGAAATATGTTAATCCATTTTTCTAAATTTCTCAATCTATCCTACTTACTTACGATAAATACCTATGGATGTTAACTACACATTCATGCATACTTGGTTCTATCTTGCTTTATGCTTGCCAACGTTTCATTTTAAACACTAAACAATAGAGATGGACCATTGGTTTCAATACTTGCCCAAATGAGATGGACCCTATGAGGTTGTATGTATGGAACCATAGTTCATATAACACCCCACATAAAGCACCATACATAGCAGACTCACACAATAAGAAGCATCAGCAAGAGTCGATTGCCAATCATTGACATACCGTCAGAGTTGCCAATCATTGCCGAAAGACGATATATAATCATTGCCATACTCGTTAGACTACTTCTAGGTTTCTATTTCTTTAATAAATATCTGTTGAGTAATTTAGGTAAATTTGAAATAAAGGTTAAGTTATAGGTAGTTGGTGGCTTATTGGATTGTGTGAATAATCAATGTCTTCAACCATGTATAGATTTCCTCACCATGTAAAATGTTACAATGGATTGTTGCAATTGTCAATATAAATCGACTACAAATAGAAGAAGTTATAATACATATTAGAATTTCGGTCACAAGACATGTAAACCCTGTAGTGTTGAGGGGGCAATGCAAAATTAATGCTCAAATAGTTCGTTGTTGGTGTCAATGTAATTCAAAATGTTTCTTTACAATTACAAAGATGATGTTTCCAAAGGAAACGTTGGAGATATTGAACATCATTAATTGCACTACACTAGAGCTTCCCATCAAAGTTACATATTTTACACCAAAAGTTATGAATCATTGGGAGTTGATGTCTTGCTCATTTTCATTATACGTGATGATGTTTGAAAATAGTGAGGTTGTGATGCAAATTTATATTTGGGAAGATATCCATGCTCATGAATTAATATTATTTTATTTAGTTCATCTCATCTACTAATGGTATTTTTTCAAAATCTATACGATTAAGATGCAATATATGTTAGAAAGACTATAGAATCTATCAATTTTGTATAATGAAAATGATTTGTCTTTATCTTCTAGCTTTGAATGACATTTTGTTTATTAATTTGTATCTTCAATATTTTTTTATATGTCATGATTCTTCTCAAATGTATGTCTTACCGTGTTTCCTTAGCAACATTTGGTGCAATTGCTAGTTAGAGAATATTTTATTTTTATTTTAAGAGGGACGAGCATACTTACACATCGCCTTCACACTTGGTTGTAGAAACAACATAGATCCATCTTAAGTAATGATCTAACATGAACATAGAGTGATCAAATTTCTTCGAGTATAAACTTCTTTAAAATGCAAAATACAATGCTATTTTTTATTGTTTAAATTGTATTTTTGAACGCTAAATAGAATATATATATACGACGAAATAAAAGTTTTAACCATAAAACTTTTTTTTTCATGATATATACATATTTTTTTTAAATGATACATAATATATACATAATTCATATTAAAATATTTTACATAACATGTATATAGAAATATTTTATCACTCAAATTAAAATGATTTACAACACACATTGAATATTTTTTTATGTACAACAATAACATATTTTCTTTTAACAAATTTTTTCTATATATAAATTTACTTTACAGTTTTTTTTATAACTAACTTTATTTTTTATTTAGAACATAATGTCTATTTTAAAAGGGATGAGGATATTCCCTCATACTAAACTATAGAATAAGACTTACACATCCCATGACAGTGAGCTGTAAAACCATATCCACACCCACCCACTCATTTATCGTCTAAAACAATATAATATGTATCCACAAATAATATATTAAAAAACCAATTAGGCCAAATAAATCATCGTCCCGTGTTGAAAAGACCAATCAAGCCAAATCAATCATCCTTTACTTCACATGAAAGAGTGAGAAGAGCGATCGAGCCAAATAAATCATCTTCAGTTCACATGGAGGAGTATGTATCCACAAATGATATCTTAAAAGACCCAACAGCCTCACACCACACTTCAAGCATCTTTGCAATTCGTGGAAAAGTAAGAAGACGAATCGAGCCAAATTCTTGGCTCCATATCAATCACCCATCGGTTTTATGTCCGCTTCCGTAGTCTTCAAGTCAAGACAAACCAGCGTAATTTCCGGTGGTCTCTCCATAGATTTTGTTTTCAACCCAACAGCCTCACACCACACGTAAAGTCTCCTTGCAATTCGTGGAAAAGTAAGAAGACCAATGGAGCCAAGTTCTTGGAAGAGAGGCCATTAATAGAGCCATCCTTCAATTCAATAGAGCGTATTGGTCACAAATACATTAATATCCATTAGACTTCATATCGATCATGCATCGGTTTTTCCAGCCGCCTCCTCCTCATAGATTTTGTTTTTTCTCCCGATTGTCTCACACAATCCATCGTATTTTCCAGCGGCCCCCTCTGGATTTTTTTTAGGACAATGTGGCGCACAATCTGTTGACTGCTTAGATGATCAGAGCATTCATATTCCATGAGAGAGTTCCACGCACTTCGTATTCTATAATTTCTTTCATTTGTTAAAAGGATTGATCCTTGACTTTTGTGATTGCTTTCATGAGAGGGCAAGAGCATAACGATCAAGGTCTCTCCAAATGACGTCGTTGATAGAGACATCACAATTAACTCGCATATAAATCCTTTGGCTGGTTAGTTTAGAGATCTCTACATCTTTATCATCATGCCCACTACATAGCTGTCTACATCTATATTTAGTCAATATATGGCCTTTGGTGTATTGCTATTGAATTTTTATTTGTTACCTAAGTTAGAATTTATCCATAAATGAAATTATTTGATTTTCTTATTCATATATTTTTTCGACCCCAGGGATGTTATCCCTTATCTAACAATGTCAACTATCCTTCTAGAGTAAATCAAGTAAACCTGATCCTTTTGGATAGGTTTGCAATTGTCAAGCAAGAATTGAGTGGATATTTCTCTACTAGATACTTGTGGCAGCATATTTGCTCCTTTTAATTAAATTCAATTCACAAGTTTGTGTGAATTAATCTATTTCAAAATAACCAAGTTGTAATTTGATTGAACTACGCAGTATGTGTGGCCATTAAGTCTTCCTTCAAGGCATGGTATATATATAACACTTAATATGTATTCAATGACTAGTTCAAAAGAAAGTAGGGGATTTATATGAATCACAAGTTACACAAATGTACCTATTTATAACCATGAGAGGACCATTTCTTACATTTATGTTGGCAGCATATTTGCTCCTTTTAATTAAATTCAATTCACAAGTTTGTGTGAATTACTCTATTTCAAAATAACCCAGTTGTAATTTAATTGAACTACGCAGTATGTGTGGCCACTAAGTCTTCCTTCAAGGCAAGGTATATATATAACACTTAATATGTATTCAATGACTAGTTCCAAAGAAAGTAGGGGATTTATATGAATCACAAGTGACACAAATGTACCTATTTATAACCATGAGATAACCATTTCTTACATTTATGTTGGCAGCATATTTGCTCCTTTTAATTAAATTCAATTCACAAGTTTGTGTGAATTACTCTATTTCAAAATAACCCAGTTGTAATTTGATTGAACTACGCAGTATGTGTGGCCACTAAGTCTTCCTTCAAGGCAAGGTATATATATAACACTTAATATGTATTCAATGACTAGTTCAAAAGAAAGTAGGGGATTTATATGAATCACAAGTGACACAAATGTACCTATTTATAACCATGAGATAACCATTTCTTACATTTATGTTGGCAGCATATTTGCTCCTTTCAATTAAATTCAATTCACAAGTTTGTGTGAATTACTCTATTTCAAAATAACCCAGTTGTAATTTGATTGAACTACGCAGTATGTGTGGCCACTAAGTCTTCCTTCAAGGCAAGGTATATATATAACACTTAATATGTATTCAATGACTAGTTCAAAAGAAAGTAGGGGATTTATATGAATCACAAGTGACACAAATGTACCTATTTATAACCATGAGATAACCATTTCTTACATTTATGTTGGTTGTGAAGGGTAAAAATACTTGGAGCTATACCATATTTAGTAAATCTATAATGTCACTTCTAATTATATTAGACTTGTTGTGAACACTTTTGGATTTGTTTCATTGTTCAAATCCTTCATGAATAATTTTAAGAATGAATGATTACCAAAATTATTTGTATAGGTGTTTTCTCTTTATCCATATTTGTAAAATTGTTGATTCTCTCAGAGCCTAAAGTGATGGATGTGGATCTTGATTTGTTAGATAAGTTCATTCCAATATTTTTTATATCTGGTGGTTTAATAAATGATTAGGTTCCATGGATTCAATCGTTCTAATCACCATGTAAACTGTGTGATAGAGAGATAGAAAAAAAGAATACGAAGATATTGGAGAAGGTGATCAAAGGATGATAATGCCTATATTTTGCTTATAAAGACTCACATTATCATTAGAAATGTCTTTTATCTCTATGTCACTATGAACATTGAAATCATTGCTTAGGATAATGAAAATAATATAAATAAGTATTGTTTTGAAATGAACATATGTAATGCAACTAATGTACGACATATGAGATTCTAGTTCATAAATACCAAATCTTGTTTCTAAAATCCACTCCATTTTTGTATCATCTAATGTAATGTCTCAAACAAAAATTTCTTTTGTCATTAATTGAATAAATAATGTGCATAATTTTCAACCATAAAATCAACAACTTAATTGGAACATATATTTTGCAATTGAAGAATTAACAAATAGACATGCAAAGAATCTCATCCTTATTTTATTAATATATAATATGAAATAGCATGCTATTACAAAATACTGAAGATGGTTGAGTGATGCCCCCAAAACATCAACACTATTATTACAACAGGCCTCCAAATAACTCATGGACTGAATACACCTTGAATCCTGAAGCAAGGGGAGAGATGCGTACTCACCCACTCTTGTTGAATGATCGAAGGGTTTTCGACTTGGGGCTACTGAAGTAAAGAACTCAATCTCCAACTCTCAACACAGACAAATGCTCAATTCCAAGATAACTCCAAGCCTCTAGTAACATCCTATTTTACTCTTTTATTATTATTCTAGAAAATCCTCCCTCGACTTTATCTTAAATGACTTTTTAATTTATTTTGTCTCACTTAAGTCACTTTTGTCCTTTTTCCCCTAATTAATTATTTTTCCCCTTTTTAATTAAATAGCTAATTAAAGTTATTTTTAACCTCGGAAAATAGTAAATCACCACCATACTCTCTTTGGCTACTGGAAATCACTTACCAATATCTCATCATGTAGATCTTCTCATTCCAATTCCAATGAGCTATTACATTAAGGTGTTCCATCCAATGATTCTCCCGGAATGCCACCTGAAGCATAATTAATTAAGTTAGGCCCAATATTAACCATGTTTTACGAAAGTTGTCAGTATACAACAAAACAAAAGGCAACATGGTAAAACGATGGAAAATGGCAAGAAAATGCCATGAGATCCCAAAAAAACTCCTCAAATTCCCTCACGAATCCCTGATGGTGTAATCCTGCTCCTGTGGCATGGCCATCACATACGCTAGAAATCCACCCTCAATGTACTATAGAGAAAGATAAAAATGGGAACGTGACAAATCCTACTTCCCCAAGATTTATTTCCCTCAAGCAATCCATATATGTTTAATGCAGAGGCATCTACAAATTGATACCATGATCCCATATGAAATATTGTGCTATGCCATTCCTCCATGCTAACCAAACATCCATGGATTGCTCAACACCTGGATCGCGAACCCATCTCCCACTCAACGTGCCATTGGTGGATCCACCTAGATTGCGAATCCACTATGGTCAATCATCATCGCCCATACCCCATGGTTCTAGCTATGCTCTGTGTCTCTCGCTGTAGATGATTCTCCACCAATAGAAAACCAACTCATCCCCTCTCTCCAATCTAAACCCTTGCATAAAACAAGATCAATCCCATTGTTGATGTTGTGCTGGAATTTTGATGAGTGGTTGGCTAACATTCTGAATCTTAGGGCTAATGAGAGCATGTAGTATCCCTTATCTCTAAGGGCACCTCGTTTACTATGCTCTTGACTAAGAATGACAATTTGTCATTAGGATAACAACTCATGATATCCTGCCAATCTAATCCATGGATACATGTGTATGGAACATGTCTACTATGCTAATGCTAGTCCATGCTCAACTCATGTTGTTATACTCGGTCATTCAACAAGATCTGTCTAAGAAATCCTGGCCCTCTCACTATAATTGGTAGAAGTAGACAAGTCATGTTGCAAGCCCTATCTATGTACTATTGGAGAGGGTTTTTGCCTAGAAATATTGCATCTCTAATCGTTTTCACTATTGTTGGGTGCAGTATAGGGTTTATAAATGTACCAACATTTAATTTGTCAATCCGGAAAGTTCGTGAACTTCGAGACGCAGCACTGGAAATGCCAGAGAAATCCCCTGACAACCTACAAAATAAATGCTAGTATATCTTGTGTATTAATCTCATCAATAAATAAAATCCTGCACTAAAAGAGAATTCGAGAAAACACCAATCCAAACAATTAAATCATGTGGGAAATAAAAGGCAATTTACAATGCGAAAGGAAATTATAAGTACGAGCAACCAGAAGGGAAATCAAAACTGGAAATCAAGCATGTCGGAACAATATCAAAAAGACTGTAAATGTTGGAATAAATTCAAGAGCAATGCAAAATCATTCTACTTGCACTAATTATACCTTCACTAATTCTGCCTATACTAATTATGTGTAAATTTAATCAAGGAAATTTACTGTGTAAATAAACTTATGAAGGAAATTAAGTTAATATGAATCTCGCCTTCCTTGTCCTTGAAAATAAATCTTGGAGAACTGTCCAGAAGTTTAATGGAGAGTAAATATTATTGTTTTGAACATGACGCAATTTGCTTTCATGAATATTGGCTCCGCGACATACAAGTAATATATGGTTTTTGTAAGCATAGTTTAAATGAATATGTCAGTACCTCAAAACCATAATCACTCACATCATTTTCTTGTTCTGGAATATAGATCAATGACAACTCATCAATGCATAAGCAGATCTTGTAAATAAGAACAACTGAAGAGGCACAATTTGATATGAAGAAATATCCCAAGTGTAAGCACAAATCTCAGATACAGGAATAATTTAATGCAGCAAATAAATGAAGTTTGGAGCTGAAAGGAAAATGTTACAGAAAATTAAATAACATTGACTTGAAGAAGGAAAAGAGACTAAAAATGTTACACAATAAATAATAATATAAATGCAAATTAGTTTAAGAACTGTAGAGCGGTTTCGAGATGGTCTGGCGGCCAACCCAGCTAGCTCACACCCTCGCTTAACCTAGTTCACACAGTAATCACAATCATTAGATGCAATAAATGAATAGACAAAGCATGGATAAAAATTGCTTCAATTAATTCCTAAGAAAACAATCTTTTACATCAAGCAGACAATGCTCAGCTCCAGCAAGACAAGAGAAGTGATCCACGAGTTATGAACTTGTGAGGCTACATTGGGACATCTCCTCTTCCCTTCTACGCCTTCCTCTCATGCACATTATCCCTGGCTAGATTGATTTCCTTCCTTACTATCTAACTAATTGACTACCTCCTACTCCAGGCACTTTCTCAAACTTATATGGGCATTGATTTAAAAATTGCCGCTTTTCAATAGCTAATTAAAAAAACACGAGGTAGATCATTGATCATAACAATTTTCTGTGAATAACATTAGTTTGCAACTGAATGTGGAAACAAGGACAATACTGGTGAATCGTTGTTCTTTTCCTGGAATGGTGATGTTATTTGACTCCACGTAAGATGGGTGTAACACTGTCTCATAACCACTTGGCGTAGATGTGGACATGGCCTTGTGTTGACTCTAGCGTTGATGTGGCTGCCATTCTATTATAAACTTTCTTGTAATTTGTTGTTAGACATGGTTCAGGGAATAATTTGGTTTCCCTGTGGCAGTTTTGTTGAAGCGAATTCAGAAGGAAACATAGGCACATTAGTTGGATAGCGGTCTGATGTGGGAGATGCATGTTCTGTGGGCCGTGATGGGCACAAGGCTGGCAAGACAAGATATTGGAAGGGGAAAATTTATCTTCAGGCCAATGATTGCCAACTTCAATCCTAGAGAAACATTGTGCTTGACTAAGCCTTTGCACAGTTAAAAGTGTGGCTTCCGAGTCCTCTTTCTCTGCTTTTAATGTTTCTATATTATGTTGTCTTGTTTCATCATTCCTTTGATGCAACGTCTCTAAACTTGATTTGTCCATAAGGATTTCCCTAACTTTGCTTTCTTGCACCACAACTTCATTGTCTGGACGCCCGATACCATCCAATGTTGGTACAACTCCCAAAACTAAACCTAGCACTCCATTAGAGACAGTTGAAGAACCTATATCAACATCTACCTCTACGTATTTTTGCCCATAGTAATAATTACAATCAAATACCTTGCCCAAAATACAGGGTGTACTCCCAACTCTCTACTTGACAATCCAGGAACCCTTTGGAACAAATGGAATAAGCTTCAGCCTACTATTCATAAATTCATCATTGTTATCTAAAAAACGCTGCAATAGTGACCCCGGCAACAACTTCTTTGATATGAAATATATGACCATGCTATAGTGTGTCGAGTCGGGTACTTGGAGGTTTATAACTAGTGAAAATAGTCCCTTTTCTACAGCAATCCATAATGTGCAGAGATAGCGGAAAGATTATCATAGGATTGCTAATAACATTTGCCACAATTCGAGCCCCATGAACTGGAGGGTTTGAGTACAGGTACAACTTCAAACATGATGATATCAGTGTAAGAGTTTGCATGGACAAGTGCAAATCAGCTACTAGTAAAATACTTAGTCACATCACTGCCTTCATGAATAGACATAAGACCAGGGTTGAGTTCAGCATAGTGCAGGAAGCCATAAAATGGTGCAGGCAGGTAAATGCAATGGTGCAAGCACATCCCAAAGTATAATCAAACCAGTTTTAATCCTGCAAGATACAAACCTTAATTAAACTCTCATTAATGTTATTTTAATCCTGTTAAAACACAGAAGTAACAAATACTCTTTGAAAATAATAATTTAGCCAATCGACAACATAAGAGAAACAAATAAAAATAAGAGAAAACTGAGACCCAACATCCCCCCATGCTGACTATCTTGCATGTCCTCATGCAAGGAAATCTGATATTGTTACTTCCTCACAAAAAAAACAAAAATAGAAACATTTGTAGCCATTCAAAATGATGTTCTTGCAATTTTGCCTGATCAAACTTCCTGCGCTAGTTAAAGCTTGCTCTAAAAATAGAGCGTATGCTGGACTCCTTATTTGCTTAAACTGATTTCAAGAAAACCTAAAACAAAACTGCCATAAACAAACTAAATTGCACAGATGGTGTTATTACTTGAATAAAATAGCTAACTTTTAAAATTTCCAAAAGAATATCTCACAGACATCCTCGATCAGAAGTTACACTTTAAAATCCTCATTGTAAATGTGAATGACATGATTTAAAAGCATGGTGTTAAAAATATACATAGTAATACCTTCCCATAGTGACCATTTTACCATTATCCATGTATAGTTGAAGCTCCTCTTGCTTGGGCACCATCAATTACCTACACCAAG
>APFE031563030.1:10432-42798 GCA_000404065.3 Pinus taeda
TTTTAATAATTAATATACATTTTTAATAAAATACATTTTTTATAATCATTAACTTTTAAAAGGTTAACTGAACTTCTGGATGAAATGACCAACATTTCAAATTTGAAATTTGCTCAACGTATCTTCTAAAGAATCCCAGGACACCCAATATTTTTTAGATTTTTACAACTGAAAATTACAATTTCAAGAAATCCCTACCCAATTTAAAACAAAATTAACAAAAATAAACAAATAAATAAATAAAACATGACTAGGGAAAAAAAATCTCTTACTCCTTTAAACTACTAAATTAACATACTTAAAAAATCAACATCAAACTTTTTATATTAAATCTCATCGCATGACAGTAAAATAAATATATTTTGTGTATATAATTGTTTAATAATGAACTCAGGCCGGGGCATGGAAAAAAACTTATGTTGAGTTTATTTTATTCACCCTATTTTATGAGAAATATAAAGGCATGTTCAGAACAAAATTAACTTAACCTTTGAAATTTAAATAACCATATATTTTTAGATTTTATTTTATTCGCCCCCATTATATAATAAATATAAACCCATGTACATAATAAATTTAAGTTAATATTCAAAATTGAAATGACCATTTATCTAAACATTTATTCAGGCCGTGTGTCTCTTTTATATTTGTATTATACAAGTTCCTTATTGTACATTTATTTAGGGAACCATTTATTTCGGTAGATGATGAGAAATATAAGAAGTTTTATTCTTCAGACAATGATAAATATAAGAAGTTTTGTTCTTCTTAGATTCAAGATCCAAGGTTAAGAAGAAGAACCAAAATTTTAACCACATTACAACATAAAGCAACTTTAAAGTTGAGAAGAGAGTCTAGTTCAAATTAGTTAGATAATTTATACTATAAATGGTGCAGAATCGAGATAATGTTGGAAAAAAACACCATAATAAAGACATTAGAGAAACTCATGAAATTATAGCTTAAAAAATAAAAAAAACCATTTTACTGGCTGAGATTAGAAGCATTGATTCCTTGAGTAATTTCTTCAGTAGTGGAGGCCGATCCAAGCCAACCTTTCCCGTTACAAGAGAAAGAAGTCACATCATTGAATTAAGCCCTACAGTGAACAACAACAAATCGTCGTTATAATACGATCGTTGTATATATCAATCTCAAATTCACATCAATGCCCTCCCAACTAACGAAACAAAATAGGGTCATGAAATATATGGTCTGGTAGAGATGAAGGATACACCAAATGAATGAATTTGTTACACGCCGAGCATGGATTAAATTCACAAAACAACAATCTTTATTTTCCCAACAAAGTCTCCTCTTTTTCAATATTCCGAGTTTACTGAAATAGAAGGCCCCTCACTCTGCCCACACTCTTTAAACTTCCTCTGCAAACACTTACGAATTTCTATATATAAAAAATCCAGACCACAACCACCAACACCTTTTTTTTTCCAGCCCGGTGGCCTTGTATCAATTTAGGTTTTCCAAGAATTTAATGTATAGAAACAATGATTTACTTTGGGGTAAATACCCTGACAATATCTCAGTTAAGAGCATGCTATAACTGCACTTTTATTACGAAGGTCCAATCTCACCAATTTCGAAGACTTTTCCTATCATATTAAGAAATTGCAGATTCATAATCTTGAAATGGGAACTTATCACGGTCACGCCTGGAGGGTAGGTGGAAAATAAATTATTAGCAGAATGATATTCTATATGTTCTATGGTGATATTTAATTAATTAGTACCCACTAGAGGCGCTTGAACAGGTACCATAAATTATGACGGGTTGAATTTGAATTTGAACGTTAGATTGACAGGTTATCCATCTATAAGCCCGTCAAACTTGACGTTGAAAAATATTTATCACCAGTCAAAGACATTCTGAAACATGAAATACGTCCTGTAAGATGTCAAATTCCAGGCCTGATACCACTAATTAAATATATAGATGATTAAATATTATAATGAAGAGATGCAAAATCTAATAATATAACAAATTAATCCAAACATCATATGCAAATACACTAATCAATTTTTAGTTTATATGAATATTTCTATCAGATATATGTCGATATTTTTATGAATAACGAATTTAAAAAATTACAATAATTTCACTGTCACAGATCAATGTTTCCAAAAAAGAGAAAATCTCATACAAAACACTGGTTTGTCCACAACATAAAAACACACCAACACGTTACGTTATATAAAAGCACCATGACAACGTATTTTTGCATGATTAGTGCCCTTTTGGAAAATGACAACACTAGGGCATTTATTTCTTCAAGCACTGATATTGTTTGCAATTAATGCCCTAGTGCATTATAATTATTAATGCACCAGTTCTTTCATAGAACTAACACCTCGGTCCTACAAAATATTATTTCCAGCCTCGATGCATTATGAAAACTAACAACATCGGTACAAACAATACACATTGATGTTGCAAGTCTAAACAAAAGCACTGACATCGCAATTATTTTTTACATGCCCCAATATCATTCCTTACAACAATGCCCTGGGGTTCTTTTTATCTATTAGCACCGGTGCGGTATATATTACACATCGATGTTATTAACATTCAACGCCTTAGTGATTTTAGTTATTTATGCAACCTAGTGCATTTATATATGTAGCACACCAATGCCACTTGTTCCATGAAGCGCCTTGCAAAAAAACATCCACTAAAACCTTAGGCCAACCATATTTTTTTAGTTGTGATGAAGTTTTGTTATAATATCTGCTAAAACATTCGATATCATAAACAAATGTTTTAGTGGATATGTTTTTGACAAATTTTTCCAGTTTTATAACAATAAAAACCTCTATTATAACCTCCAATAGAATGTATTTTCATATTGTGAATGTTCAATGAAATGATTCATGCTACATTTTGTTTTAGGGACTCTTTAATTTATAGATTCCCTATTAACTATACTCTTGGTAGTGAAGGGAATGATGCCGAATTATAAATTCATCCTCTTTCATGGATATATATAACGTGATTACAAATTTAGTATGAACATTGAGATGATTAAAGCATATATATTTAAAAATGAAGCAGTAAAAATGTAGATGATTAAAAATTCAACATGAACACTAAGATCAGAATGATTAAATGCATCCTCTACCATGGATCCTTACATGATGATTCTAAAACAAAATGCAGCATGAGCACCAAAATTCAAATTGCACTTAACACCTTATACAGGCATGAGAGAAACACATCAAACATCAAAAATAAAAACTAGAAACCCTAATCAATCCCATTAATATTCAATAATGTAAAATGATCCAGTGGGATCGTTAATTTAATTGCACACTTGATTAAGTATGATATTGGGAAACACAACCTTTGCATTAACATCATGTTTTTGATGAGTTTCATGAAATTGATCTGTAAGAGATATAATAGCCCAATGATCCACTACAATTTTTAATTCAATTGTGTGCTTGAATATGCCATTATTTTGATGATCCATTGTGATCTTTAATTCAAAAGTTTGACTCACATATTCTCTAATGACATGGTTAATCATCAATTTCTCTTCCTCTCTTGCATATTTTGGTGCCTAAGAATGACATTTTGGTGGGTTCCAATTGACAGACATTACTAGTAAAATGAAATGGTGAATTCGAAACACATATATTGCCACCTAAAATTAAACTTGAAACATTTCAAAATGTATGCATTTCCATGAAACAAACAAATGTAATTCTGTGGTGAAGAAATAAATGGTGAATTCGAAACACATATATTGCCACAAAGTGAAATTTGAAACATTTCAAAATTTATACATTGCTATGAAACAAATGAATGTAATTTCGTGATGAAGTTGGTGAAGAAACAAACACTGAGTGGAAGGCAAAGTGTGGTTAAGGAATAGGAAAGGGGTCAAGTAGTAAAGAAGACAAACATACTTAAGCAAGAGGAAGGGCTCAAGATAGGTGTTGAAGAAGTGCACATGGACTAATTTAATTGAAAAGGAAAAAAGGGGAAACACACAAGATGATGGTTTGAAATAAATCTCAACCATTTATTCATGTACACAATGAATAACATTGGGTGAAGGTTAAATCCTAAACATACACCTAATTAATTTTCATAATTTAATTATTAACCTGGAAGCCCTATTTTGAAATAGACCACACCTATTAGTGTGATAATATTAATTACTATAATTATAAGGTTTTCCTAATTTAGATCTCAAATGGAGTGTGTTTTTGGATTTTAGGTTATGACATGACTTTATTTAAGTAAAGTCTAATTTCAATTTAGTTAGTCATTATAAGTTGTATATTAGTATTTAATAATTTGTAAGTTAATGTTTTAACAATCTCTCTCTCTCTCTTCTCTCTCTCTCTCTCTCTCTCTCTCTCTCTCACTATATATTATATATATATATATATAATATATATATATATAATATAGGTGATACTATATTATATTACATATGATTACATTGTTCACCCAGGGAGAACTTGAACCTGGAACAAAGTCCTCGCTCACATAGCCATCACCAGTCGAGATGCCTCACCTAGGCTTTAGAAAGAATTTATAATTTAACAAGGAGTGACATTTGGAAATATATTTTCAAAATGCATCATTTCCATATATATCTATCTTTTTAGCCTCCTAGTCACAATGAGCTATGTCTTATTAAATATTTAAACATTGATAAAATGTAAATATATTTTCCCATAATTCATATTTTTTGAAACAAAACAAGTAGATTTCTATTAGATAATCTAGCTTTTATTGTTGAAAATGTAGTAAGAAAATCTGATTTTGACTTGCCTTGGTCAAACTAGAGAGAAAATTCGAATTTCCATTTCAGCAGACAACTTGGGTGCATTAGCTTGAGTGACATGGCTTGTGTCACCCAGTTAGATTAGATAATTCAAGTTGGAAGACTTGATTTCAGTCCAGTATGAGTGAATGCTAATTTCTAGCAATATAAAACAAGTAAATTGAGTTATTATCACTTCAATTAGCTCAAACTGTTGGAGGAACTAGTGGAAGGTCTAGTAGTGGGGAGTGACTTCAGTCACAACTCAGTGATCAACTAGTTAACTGGTCAATCAACCCAGAATAACTATTGCATGCAGAGAATATGAGTTACCCAGTTGAGTTGGAGATTCCATGGTAATGTACTATATGTTGTAGACTATTCCGAGGTGTATAAGTAGTGCATGCAGTTGGAGGATGAGCCTATATGAACTTCACATTTCCTTGGAGGAAATTTCCTATGAAATAGGGCTCTAATTCCTCAATGAACAACACAAGGAAATAGGAGCTTGGAGGACAAGAAAATTGGCTAAGTATTGGCAAGAGTCAATCGGTCAGGAAGAGAGATAGACTATACACTTACAGAGGTTGCTTAGGCTTGAGAAAGCATTGTATTTAATCTCTATTCTTTGATTAGTGCAATACAAATAGGAAGGGGTTTTGAGCAGTTCTTTCCCCTAGATAAATCTTTGTGTATGTGTGTTTAACCTTGATGCATGTTTATGACTTGTGCTCATGATCGTGAATTGAATTTTGCAGATGAGTAGAGTAATTTTCAGTCTTGTGTTTTAGTAAATTACATGAGTAGTTTCATATCTACACATTAAATTTCTACATGGTATCAGAGTAGGATTCAAAGTACAACAATGAATTCAAATTTGTTAATGTAGGATGATCGAATTTGCAGGATCAAGTCTTCAGAGCTAGCAAGATGGTGTTCAATGGTATAAGGCTTAAGTATGCCTTGGAGGGTAGCTCGAACTGTCAGAAAATTATATATTACAGAGAAATGGAACACATAAAATATTATAGAAAAAGAAATACAGAAAATGCATAAAACAAGAGAGAGACATAGATATATGTGGTTCACCCAATTTGGGCTACGTCCACAGAGAAACAACTAGTCCTGTCTTTTATATTGTCTAACAAAATGAAGAGATACAACCTACAACAGATCCGTTGTAATTTCCTCTTCACTCTCACACAGTGTCCTCTCTCTTTCTCGCTCAAAATACACATCTACACAACCACAATACAATTCCATCATATATAGCGAGGGGTTTCCTTCTAGGGAAAAAACCCTAAATCAAACATAAATTCTACCGTCAGATCATCCACTTAATGAATGACCCAGATTGACTACAAAATTACCATATTTTACATCTATTTTTATCTTCGGGGGCACTGCCCCTGGACCCCCCAATCGGGGGGGATGGCCCTGCACCCCCCCACGTGGAGGGGTTTACAATCTTCCTAGGATATACATCCAGCTGAAACAAATACCTTTGAATAAAGAAGATAATTAGGCTCCACACCCAACAATATCCCACTTGTAGACTGATGCATGTTAGACCCTGCAACAAGTATGTCATCTACATACAATAACAATATAATATAACTATCATCATTTTGTCTTTTGAGATAAAGACAATGATCACAGTGACATTTAGTATAACCTTGTTTAGACATAAACCTATTAAATTTTAGATACCACTGCCTTGGAGCCTGTTTTAAGGCACACAAGCTCTTCTTCAACTTGCACACTAGTTTCTCCTTCCCTTTGACCTCATATGCTTGTGGCTACTACATATAGATTTCTTCCTCCAAATCCCCATGGAGAAAGGTTGTCTTTACATTTATTTGCTCAAGATGCAAATCTTATGTTGCTACTAGCCTTAAAATAGTTCTAATTGAACTCATTTTAGCAACAAGAGAAAATATTTCATCAAATTATATACTTTTTTTTTCTATGCAAACCCGTTCACCACAAGTCTAGATTTATACCTCTTCCTACCTCAATCTTCCTTCACCTTGTAAACCCATTTATTCTATAATGTTGTTTAAACTGTAGGCAACTTTGACTAAGTCCCAAGTCTAGTTATGTACCAAGGAGTACATCTCTTTTTTCATGCCCATCTCCCACTTCTTCCTTGTTTCTACCTGCATTTCTTCTTCATAACATTCTGATTCACCATAATCAATCAACAATACTTAATATAATGAGGGGTATTATCGTTCAGGGGGTCTAGTTATCCTCGTAGTGTTAGAAAATTATATATTACAGAGTAATGGAACACATAAAATATTGCAGAAATATAAACACAGAAAATTCATAAAACAAGAGAGACACAGATATACGTGGTTCACCCAGTTTGGGCTATGTCCACGGAGAAACATCCAATCCTTCTTTTATTATATTATCCAACAAACTAAAGAGATACAACCTACAACAAATCTGCTGTAACTCCCTCTTTGCTCTCAATCTCCTTTCTCTTCCTCACATAGAATACAGATATACATAGACGCAATACAATTCCCTCATATATAGTGAGGGGTTTCCTTCTAGGGAAAAAAACCCTAAATTAAACATAACCTCTACCGTCAGATCATCCGCCTAATGAACGGCTCAAATTGACTAGAAATTATTAGACTTTTACAAGGCAATTTTACATTTATTTTTAGCTTTAGGGGCACTACCCTTGAACCCCCGCCGAGGGACCGCTGGCCCTCGAATCCCCTAGCCGGGGGGCGATTAGCCCCCCCGGACCCCTGCCACCCCCACCGCGTGGAGGGGTGTACAGTCTTCCTGGGGTATACATCTGGCTGAGACCTTTGAATACAGAAGATAATCGGGCTCCACGCCCAACAAGTAGATCTTCTAACACCACTTTTAGGTTTTTGAGGTGCCTGTTGTTGTTGTGGTTGATGTTATTGTTCTAACTATTGATCATTATGATTTTCAGGCACCTTTACTTTTTCTGTGATCTCGTCAAGCACTATGTATTCTCTGTTTTCTTTTTCCTACATCTGATCCTTATAAAAAACCTTCTCATTGAATATGACATCTCTGCTCCTAATGATTTTGTGATTTTCTTAATCATATAAGAAATAACCAAAATCATTAACACCATATCCAATAAAGGTACATTTATTTGATTTTTCCTCAAGCTTTGTTCTATTTTCTTTATTGATGTGGACAAAGGCTTCACAACTAAAAGTCTTTAAAAATGAGTAGTTTACCTCTTTACCTGTCCATGCCCCCTCTAAAACATCACCATCCAAGGAACTTGAAGGCCCTCTGTTTATTAGATAAACAACAATATCTACAACATCTACCCAAAATTGTAAAGACAAGCCTGCATGCAATCTCATGCACCTTGCACGCTCCATGATTGTCCTGTTCATTCTTTCTGACACGCCATTTTCTTGTGGTGTTCTTGTAACCGTCTTCTCTCTACGAATTCCATATTATGAACAATACTTATCAAACTATTTTCTATAATATTCATCTCGATTGTCTGATCTGAGACACTTCAACCTTTTTCCCGTCTCATTCTCAACCAAAGCTTTCCATTTATTTAAAGTATCAAATACATCATATTTATTTTGAATACAATAAATCCAAGTTTTCCTAGTTGCATCATCAATAAAAGTAACATAATAGCGAGAGCCACCAAGAGATAATACCTGAGCAGGTCACCATACATATGTATGCATAAGCTCTAGTTTTTCATTCTTCTTTTTCTTTCCCAACTCTAAGAAATCTGACTCTCTTTTGTTTTCCATAAACACATTTCTCATAGAATTCCAAATCAGCATGATTCAAACTTGGTAAAATATTTCTTTAGTGAAGAATCTGCATCCCCTTCTCACTCGTGTACCTGAGCCTATGATGCCGCAATGTTGTATCAGCTCCTGTAGAGGTTAAAACATTAAAATAATTAGGAATACCATTGCATAAATACAATGTACCAACATTTTCTCCTTTTTCTATTACCAGGGCTCCTTTAGTAACCTTCCAGGTTTTATCTGTAAAACTAGTTACACAACCTTCACCTCCAACCTGCTCTGTTGAAATTAGATTTTTCTTCAATATGGAACATGGCTTACCTTCTTCAATATCCATTGGTTTCCATTCAATTGTTTTATGAAAACTTTACCCATTCCAATGATTTTACAGGGTTTATCATCACCCAAATGAACTTGTCCAAAATATCGTTGAACATAAGCATGAAAATGTTTCCTATCAAGTGTGGCACGGAATGAGGCCCTTGAATATACCACCCATGCATCAATAATATTTTCTAATGCAAGAATCAAATAATCTTGCAACACATCACCTATCACATTTGCTTCATGATTGTTTTCTTGTTGCGCGTCTCCTTTTTTCCCCTTCTGAGACTTAAAGTTTTTCTATAAGTATCACTTCTTCCCACATTTCTAGCACACCATCCTTCATATTGACTTGGACCTAACTTTCCTTGACTTACTGTGATATATTTGGCTCTTTCCTCTTTCCATTTTTCTTCCCCTACTCTCCGCTGTCAAAACATAACTTGATGTCTCACTAGATATTTTCATTGCATTTCCTCACTAAGGATTGAACTGACAACATCATAAAACTTTAAAGTACTATATCTAGAGATAGAGTTACTAATGGCCATAACTAAACCATTCCAAATTTTTAGCAATGAGCACATAAATAATAGAGCCCTAACTTCATCATCAAAACTTACCCCTACAGAACATAACTAACTGGTAACTGTATTAAATTAATTTAATGATCAGCAACAGATCCACCTTCTGAAATATTTGTATTAAATAAACTCTTCATAAGAAATATCTTATTTGAGGCCAAGGGTTTTTCATATAGTTTGTCCAATGCGGACATTAAACCCTCTATTGTCATTTCCTTTAAAATATAAAAGGTTACCAACACTGCTAGGCACAACCGCATTGTTCCAAGTGCCTTTCTGTCAAGAATATCCCATTCTGTGTCTGACATACTCATCGACTTCTTTGCCCTTTTGCTCAATGGTAGGTACAAATCTTTCTGATACTGATAACATTCCATCTGCATCTTCCACAACTAGTAGTTTTGGTTGTTAATTTTTGTGATCCTAAACCTACCATCTTCTACCATTTCTCCCACTCGAGCTAGTAACCCTTCTCTCTTAGGAGTTTATCAACCAAATAGACCTTCGACTCTGATACAATTTGTTATAAAATTATATATTATCGAGCAATGGAAAACATAAAATATTGGAGAAACAGAAACACAAAAAATGTATAAAACAAGAGAGAGACACATATATACGTGGTTCACCCAATTTTGGGCTACATCCATGGAGAAACAACCAATCCTTCCTTTTATATTATCCAGCAAAATGAAGAGATACAACCTACATCAGATCCGCTATAATTTCCTATTCTCTCTCACACAACCTCCTCTCTCTTTCTCGCTCAGAATACACATATATAAAACCACAATACAATTCCCCCATATATAGCGAGGGGTTTCCTTCTGGGGAAAAAATACCCTAAATTAAACATAACTTCTATCATCAGATCATCCGCCTAATGAACGACCCAAATTGACTACAAAATTACAATATTTTATAAGGCAATTTTACATCTATTTTTAGGTTTGGGGGTGTTGCCCCCGGACCCCTTGTTACATAGTATTTTGTCACACCTCTTGTACTTCCCCGTGACATACCTTGAAGTGCCCAAAACATGACCATCATGCAGTGTACTCATTCATGTACACAACTCAGATCCCTCCTAAAGACTTTGATAGGAAAATGCCTTGAGCTTTCCCTGAAGAAATAACTCTTAAAACCCAAAATGAGAATCATCTCTCTTATAAGGCTTAAAACAATGATGGTCACATGTTTCATTGTACTTGACCAGCAATGGCATCTCTTTGTTCCCTTGCATATATATGATGATCCCAAAGAGGTAATTTTCCCAAAGAGGATGAGAAGCTTCATTATCTAGAAGCTTCCAGAGCAACGAGTTGGAGTTTGTTTGGCATAAATGAGGTCGAATTATCCCAACTTGGCCTCTTGGTCTTATCCCTATGAGCTACCTCCTTGAGATGAGGGCCTATCCTATCTTTGGAGAGATCTTAACTCCATTTCCAAGCCTATATATTCATCCTCTCCCATTCCCAAATGGCTAGAGATTGGTTGGTCTGTGTCTATTTGCACCCTTATGCTAAGATTGTGCCTAGAGTCTATTCATTTGACTTGGAGAAGGAGTTCTTGGAGAGTTATTGGCTTGGACTTGGATTACCACTCAAGGCGAGCCTACCAACATCAAGGATTTGTTTGGAAGCTTCCATTTATTTTCTAATAATACAACTGCTGGTTCATCTTCCCAAAATGTATATGTTCATGTATCATTTGGCTTGACATTCCTTGATCAGTTAAGTAGGTTGCTATTGGATTTTCTATTTGTTTTGGATCCTTGTTGTGTCTTGATCACTTGTGTAGGTGCATAAACACCAAGAGAAGCAGGAACAATCCCATGACATAAGCAGTTTAGGGTCCTCAAAAAAGGAAATCAGAATAGCATTAGAATGAGGTAGGCCATCTCCTTTGTTCTTATTTTCAATTGTAACCTAGGAAGATTTCTAGTTGATTGTCACTTCAGTTGCTAGACCCACTCATTGGGCTAGAGGGATCATCTCTGTCCACATAGAGGATTAACCTTTTCAACAAAATGGCGACTCCACTGGGGAGCCTATGATCCTTTCCTTCCAATTCTTCACCTTGTCTTTTGATGCGTTTGATTAACCATTCATTCCCACACTTCATTATTTGTCTGTAGTCAATCTCACTTTCTAGTGATTGCTTTAGGACATTGATTTTTGTCTGATCTTGAAGATTTTTTTATTTTTCCTTCATTTTTCTCACCCATCGTGGGTTTGCCTCTGACAGTCACGATGACATCGTGGATTTGTTAATTATAGTTGTGATTATCGTTGTTTTTCCTTTGACAGGCACGATGATCCAGATTATAAGAGAAATAGTGTTTTTCTTCTTGTTTTAAGTCTTTGTGTCCTCTATCAGTGATTTTCTAGAATGTCTATGGCGTTTTTGATTGATTGTCTTATTAATTTGCAAAATTTGTCTCATTGGTTTTGAAGTGAAACCTGGTTGAATTTTAGGGTTTCTAGTCAATTGGTCATCACTTGCTACTTGTTAGTGTCATTGAGATGCTTGTTTTTCCGATTGATTGAGTGTTGTTTCGGTGGAAATCATTGAAAACAACATTTTGCATTTGTTTTAACTTGTATTTCGAAATTTACTTTTCGCGAAAATGCATTTGGTTAGTTGCATTGAAAAGTTATTTTTTGAGATTCATCATTGAAAATAGATCACATTTTCCAGTGATTGAGAGCTAGAAACTGTATTAAGTGCATCAAGTCATTCAAAATGAAAAGAAAAGCCTAATTCATATAAGTGCATCTTTGTAAAGTAAAACAATTTTGCTTTTGGAAATTGCATTTAGGATAGTTAGAAAATTGGAAATATTTTTTACTTTTGGCATTGCATTTAGTGAAATGAAAGATTAGATTTTGTTTTCACATTTTGCATTTGGAAGACGAAAGTGAAAGTTAGTGGAAGGAATTTTGCATGATGCAATTTTTTTGATGCATTGTTGATTGAAATGTCTTCCCTTGGTTAGTCTAGCTTTCATTGAAGTGGAAAGTTTTCCTTTTCTCATATAGTTGCATCATAGGGGATAAGTTGACATTGTTTTGAGCCTTAAAACTGAGACATAATTGAAGATTAACTTTAAAATCTATCACTTAATCTAGGGAGCATTTGAAACATTCATGTTCATACTTAGTGTTCTAGGTTAGAGACGTGTTCCAATGTCTATAAAACCTAGAATCTGTCATTCGCTTTTTCATTAGACATCACTAACACAAACTTGTGCTCCCTGTACCATTGAGTATATAAAGGGAGACCCTCATAGGTTGCAAACCTTTATCCATAGGAAACTGAGTCTACCACCTCATAAATGTGATACACCAAACACAACATTTGGGGAGATTTCCTGCATGTATGTCAAGTCCTTGGTAAATTTATTTACTGAGGTATATATTACAGTTCACGGTTACTTGATACTCCTTTTTGCCTAGAGTTACTTGAGTGGTCATTTTGATATTTTCTAACTCTTTAAATTTGAAAAGATCATCAAGAACTTGTCCTTTCAAGCTCGCTAAACCAATGAAAGTGACTAGAGTAACTTTTTGTCCTTTTATCGACTCTTAAAACATGAAAAGGAAAAGTATTGTTTCAAATTCTAAAATTAATTGACCGCAAAACAACATCATTCCTGTGCAAATACTCCTTAGTAGATCTTAGGTTGATACCCATGTCATCATTTCTTGAGTCTACCAGCCAAGGAAACCCCCTCGATGGGAATCCTGGTCCTTTTCCTTCTTTTGGAAATGTTGGCACTCCTTATATGGCAACATTGTCCCTTCCTGGATTGACCATTGGTTATTTTCGACCTTGGTGGTTTCAGGTGTTCAAACTTCTTTTAAACTGATTTCTCCTCCACCTGAACAACATCAACCTAATTTTGATCCTTAAGTTGACCCCTCACCTCCTTCGCCTATTTCTTCACCTTGTTCTTCCTGTTCGCTTGGTGAAAGTCTGGATTCTAGTAATCAGGAAGCTAAGAAGAAGAAGAATAAGCCAAAGAAGAAGAAGAAACATAAGTAATGGAGAAACCAAGTAGTCATTGCTACAAATGCAATCGATGTAGAAAAATCTTCCAACGAGCCCCAAAACATAAAATTCCCTTGCATGTTATGTAAGGGTGACCACCTTCTTCAGAATTTTCCTGGTATTCCCAAGGTCTTAGAAGTGTGGTCCATAGTTTCACAGTGAACTTTGTCATCAGTCTTTGGAGATCATGCTAGTGATAAACCCTCAAGTAGTTATAGTAAATCTCATGGGAAAAAGGGAAAAGTCAAATTTCACTGTAAGTTGTGTGAAGGTAATCATCCCATTCACCATTGTCCTCTTATGTATGAAGCTTCCAAAGAGTTGGAAAACCTTACAGCTTCTCAACCTCGTCTTCGGACTGGGTATCGAATGATTTACCTTGATCCTTCACTAGTTGATCTAATGATTGATCAAAAGTCATCTTTGGTCAACCCCACTCTCTTTGAAAGAGAGTCTCGTGAGTCCATTCTCGATCAACCATCGATTGAGAAAATGATAGACTTGATTCCACCTTCAGTTAACCGCACCTTTCTGGTAGAGAGTGAACTTCATACTGTTTGGTTTCTTCTGGTATCTTTAGTTTCGAATGAACTGGATTTAAATCCTCTTATTCTCGAGGTGCATGAGAGAATTTCTCATGTTCTCATCGAGCAAGAGGGAAACTCTCACATTCTTATGAAACCTCATCTGAGTAGTTTGGTCACTTCTTTTGATTGGAGTCGACTGACAGGATATCGCATTTCGCCTTAAGTGCCTTTCCATATTACAGTACAAGGTTACCATATGGCCATATGTAACATAGTCATAGATGAGAGTGCATCTATTAGCATCTTGTCCTCAACTGCTTGACAAGATTTAGGTTCTCCTCAACTTGTTCCCGTCACTCAGAATTTGTTATCTTTTAATAGAGGAACTAGTCAACCGTTAGGGATTCTTCCTAAGTTTCCTATTGCTTTGGGAGGAAAGATTGTCTATGTAGACGTGATGGTTGTCCAAGGCCCTTTAGATTTTAATCTACTCCTTGGTCATGACTATGTTTATTTCATGGGAGATCATGTTTCTTATCTCTTTCGAGTGATGTGTTTCTTGAATGAAGGAATCATTGTGATCATTGATCAACTTACATACATTGGTCTTGAATCAACTCCCCATCAACCATCAACCATCATCCATAAATGGTTCTTATATGCAAGCAATATCAATCAAGCTACAGGTTAATTACATGGCCACCTGTTGCATGCCCACATCTACTGATGCTCTAATAGGTGATATAGTACACCATGCACTGAGGGCATTGGAGCCTGATTTTTCATTTGGATCCCTGGACATCTGTCTTTTGCCAAAGTGTTTTTCTGCCATCTAGTGAGAACCTCTTGGATGCCGTGGCCTCTTTTGGTCGATGATCAAAATTATGGAGCAGAGTTCCTTGTCTTAAGTCAAGCTCGTTAAAAAATGAAAAAAGATGTAATGAGAAAAGTTATTTTACTTGTGTCAAGCTCGTTGAAAAATGAAACAAGGAGTCATAAGCATGGTTCTTTTCTTGTGTCAAGCTCGTTAAAAAATGAAACAAATCCCCTTTCCATTCTAGTGTTTGATAAGATCTTGTAAAATTATAGTCGAGACTTTCACTTGATCTCATAAGTGAACCTTCACTCCATCCACTTGTTAGTAACCAGTAGTCTACTTAGGTGAATGAAGTGAAACTTGGTGGGCAGGTACCTCGAATTGAGTCATTATGCTAGGGGCATGAAAACTTATCTCAAGCATAGTTTATATTTGTTTAAAGCTTGTGTAAAAGTAAAACCAAATCCAAGAAGATTTTTTTCTCATCTTTTAAGCTTGTGAAAAAATGAAACCATATTCAAAGTCTAATCAAGCATAGTTTCCCATGTCTCAAGCTTGTGTAAAAGTGAAACCATTCCCACTTTACATCTTGTGATTGCCATTTTTTATCAACCTGTTTTTCCAGATGAGCCTTAGTTGTTCCATTCCATCGCCACCATCTCTTTGGTCGATCATATGATTTCACTTGGTTGTTTTACCTGTGCCTAAGGAACATCTACGATGAGTGGTCTTGTTAGCCAACCTCTTGATCTTTACATGTTTTTGAGTAGTTCCATCATGAGCAAAACTAGTTGCTATCCTTTTATACCACTCGTTCCTCAAGGATAAGTCCTCTTTCAGCTCTTTTTAGACTCCAAAAATATGAAAAGATTATCGAGTACTTGTCATTTTGAAATTGTTAAAGTAAATTAATCGATGTCATATCAATATACGTTTACCCCTTTTTCCGGCTGAGATTGACTATTTACGAAAAAGGTATACCTTGATAGACATGGTCAAGAGGTTCTCTCGGATATTGTTTTCTACCTTTTCGGATTCGAGAGATAAATTGCGAAAAGGGACATGATGGAGTTTTCTCTTTTGTTTCTTTTTCATACTATCTAAACATGAAAAAGATACCGATTTGTTCTTACGACATACTCATTAAAATTTTATGACGAAAGACTCATCACCATGATGAGACCGAGTTTCTCCTTCCTAGGACTATAAAACTTACTAGGATGGATTCATTTGAAGAAAGAACTTATATGACAAGCATATGCTATTCCCTTCAAGCTTGTGATAAAAATAATTGTGATACTCACTAGAAATAGCGGGGAAAAATTAATATGAAACATCCTTTGCATAGGCAACATGTCGCTCTTGAACATGACACTCTTTTACTCTCGTTTCGGGTTTGGGATATCCTCACTTAGTCACTTGTCCTCCCGGGTTTGGGTGATCCATTTCTACCTCTCATTTGACTATTCCGTTTATTCATTATGACCCTTGGTCCTATGTTGAGTTAATTATTGCCACACTCTGGAGTCATATCACCAGTGTTTAAGAGAAGTCCAATATGTAGTTATTTACCTATGAATTTTATGACCCATTTTTACAGTCTTGGATCTCATTCATTTCATTCCACTTTATTCGTTATTTCATGTTGGTGATGGGGGACTCATCATTTCCCTCCTTTGACAGGTCGCTTCTTGTCAACTTCAGCTCATTAATCCAGGAAGATGACTTATAAACTCCCTTTCAGTACCTTAGAGACTGCATGCCTTAATGGCAAGTTCTTCTCATCCGATGATAGGTTTTCACTATTGGCCTTCAACTAGGTGATTCCACGAGTGTTCGACTTTAGCTTCATTATCACATTCACGAATTGTAATATTCGTACCTTGAAAGCCATTGTCATTATGGGTGATTCCTCTCATGCCTATTAACGGTCCACATCAATGTTGAAAATAGCAACAAGAAATGATAAAAATAGAATCCAGAATATTCCAATTTTAATTTGTCCTTGAATTAAAATTGTGAATTAAAATCGAATTTAGTCTCACCAGCTACTTGGAAATAATTAATTAATTCATATATGGATTAATTAGTTGAGAAAATTCAAGTTAGAGTATTTTTGAAGTCATGCAAGAGTTGTCCCTTAATTAAGGAGATAAGCCTTAAATTAGGAGATAAGATTGAGTTATATTATTGAGTTGTAATTAGTTAGCTTAGTTTACTAAGATTAAGTCTAGTTAAGGTTAGTTCGAAATTGTTTGAGGAACTAATTGTGAGTTATCAGTTAGTTTGATGCATGCATGCACTCAACCAGTGTACTCCAGATAAACTAAGATTCCCTCATCAGAAACTCCATGCATGTCTATTATTGAGAAAGACCCAGTTAGAGATAAATGTCAAGGAACAATGTACTATCAGTTGCATGTGTTTTCCTATAAAGGAAACTAATTCATGCAGTCAAGGCAAGGTCCTTGAGGATTGCGCCAATTTACAATGTGAAGAGCAGTGTTCCACTTGGTGAAGTGAGCATCATCCACTAGGACAACGCAAGGAAATAGGAGCTTGGAGGGCAAAGAGGAAGGCTTGTGAGAAGCTTTGATTGTCCTATGAGCATCTAGGAGGATTGTCTTGAGAGTTGGCTAGTTGTGAGAGAGCTAAGGCTTTGTATAATTCTGATGTATTATCCACCTTGTATGATAATACAGATAGTGGGGTTTTTAGTTGAGGCTTTCCCCTGAGTATTTTTTGTGTTTCATGTGCATTGATTCTTCTTCTTTTGGTTATATGTGTTCAACTATGATTCAAATCAATATTTAAGCTTTTGAAAATTGATAGCAGAAGTAGATTATAGTATTTTTCTTTGGTAAATTGCATTATCGAGTTAATCTATAGTTAAATTATCTACAAAGATCTTAGAGGTAGATTTGTAAATAATTTGCAGAATTTCTACAATTAATGGTCAGTAATTAGGTAGTTTTCTAGCATGTTCGACTTCAACAAGTTTATTCACATGTTAGAATTCATACTTTGATCGGGTTTGGATGGAGCGAAAGACCCTGGGTCTTGTCTAATATGACTCAGGTTGCGTGGAGTTATATGTTGTTCATGCTTGTACACATGTTTCTACTATATGGATGGCTGTGACCATACCATGGGACTTTATATTTATGATGATCCTCGTTATTTGGATGGCTGCACCCATACCATGGATCTTTTCATATAGTCTTCATCATTCGGATGGTTGTGCCCATGTCGTAGATTCATGTCTTGATATTAGATATGTATATGTATATGCGTCCTTGATTTGTAGGTCTCCTGATAGTGTATGTCCTCATCCTTGCAAAAGCTCGTAAAGCATCTCATCCATCACTCCTAGTTTTTCCTTCATGCTTTAGGGGGCATCTATTACATAGTATTTTGTCACACCTCCCGCACTTCCCTGTGAAATACCCCAAAGTGCCCGAAACATGACCATTATGCAATGTACTCATTCATGTATAAAACTAAAATCCCTCCTAAAGAATTTGATTGGAAAATGCCTTGAGATTTCCCTGAAGAAATAGCTCTTAAAACCCTAAAATGAGAATCATTGCTCTTATAAGGCTTAAAACAACAATGGTCGCATGTGGCATTGTACTTGACCAGCGATGGCATTGCGTTGTTCCCTTGCATACCCATGATGATCCCAAAGAGGTAGTTTTCCCAAAGAGGATGAAAAACTTCATGATATAGAAGCTTCTAGAGTGATGATCCGGAGGTTATTTAGCATAGATGAGGTCAAATTCTCCCAACTTGGCCTCTTGGTCTTATCCCTATGAGCTACCTCCTTGAGATGAGGGCCTAATCCTATCTTTGGAGAGATCCTAACTCCCTTTCCCAACCTATATATTCATCCTCTCCCATTCCCAAATGGTTAGAGGATGGTTGGTCTATGTCTATTTGCACCCTTATGCTAAGATTGTGCCTAGAGGCTATTCATTTAACTTAGAGAGGGAGTGCTTTGAGAGTTCTTGGCTTGAAATTGGATTATCACTCAAGGAGAGCCTATTAACATCAAGGCTTTGGTTGTAAGCTTCCCTTTATTTTCTAATAATATATAACTGCTAGTTCATCTTCCCAAAATGTATATGTTCATGTATCATTTAGCTTAACATTCCTTGATCAATTAAGTAGGTTGCTGTTGAATTTTCTCTTTGTTTTGGATTGCCTTGTTGTGTATTGATCACTTGTGCAAGTGCATAAAAACTAAGAGAAGCAGGACAAGCCCGTGACACAAGCATTTCAGGGTCCTCAACAAAGGAAATGAGAATAAAATCAGAATGAGGTAGGCCATCTGCTTCGTTCTTCTTTTCAATTGTAACTAAGGAAGATGTCTAGTTGATTTTCACTTCAGTTACTAGACCCACTCATTGGGCTAGAGGGATCGTCTCTGTCCACATAGAGGATTAACCTTGTCAACACCCTCGCAGGGGGGACAAGTCCCCTTGCACCCCCCTCGTGTGGAGGGGTGTGCAGTGTTTCTGGGTATACATCTGGCTGAAACAAAGACCTCTGAATAAAGAATATAATCAGGATCCACACCCAACACAAACTTTTCTTCTTGGAAGGACATAATGGAGGTAGTACTGGAGGAAAATGGGTTGAAAGAATTTGTCGAGCATGACATTCAAGAACCAGGATCATCTGACATCATGGATCTAGCAGAATGAAGGAAGTGTGTATCCAATGCAAGGAAAATCATATTGGAGGGTGTAAAGGAACACATTGTATAATCTCCACAGGAAATAAACCCCATATGCATTGTGGAAAGCACTTACATATTTGTTCCAGAACAAAAATAACCACAAGAAACTGACACTTAAAGATAAGCCTCAAAATATAAGGATGTAGAAGACTGAATCTATTCAGCAGTACTTAAGAAAGTTCACACAATGTCATGATGAACTTGGAGGAGTTGGGGTTATTATTGTAGAGGATGATCTCGTGAGCCTAGCACTTCTAGGCCTTCCCAAGAGCTGGCACAACTACCAAGATTCGGTGAATGGGAGGGAGAAAATACCAAGCTAGGAAAACTTATGGTCCGATTTAGTATGAGAGGAGATAAGGTGGAACACCAGAGATGGGACCTAATCCAAGTGTTAGGATGATGATAATTGTGTCTTGTATGGAACAGAAAAGAAGTGGAAACGGAAGAAATCCCAATCCAAACCAGAGTCTAGTCAAGGGGGTAAGAAGAAGGACTTGTCCAAAATCAAATGCTTCAATTGTCATGAATTCAAGCATTATTCCACAAAGTGTCCACACAAGAAGATAAGCAAGAAGAGCTTGGGAGGAGCAGTAGGTGAAGCCCTTGGCTTCACAGTTAGAGCTTGATTTCACCCTCATTGCATGCATGGTGAGCATGGTGATGGGTAGTGTGTGGTACTTGGACAGTGGTGCCTCATTCCATATGATGGGGCACAATTTTTTTTCAGAGACCTAGAAGAGAAATACCTTCAGATGCACATTAAGAAGGGAGATGATGGAAGGTATAGGGTGACCGGTATTGGTACAATTACTTTTTAGAGGGAGTTTGGCTCCCCTCTCAAAATCAAGGATGTCATTTTTGTTTCGGGCCTAAAGAAAAATATCATTTCAGTTTCTATGTTGGAAGAACATGGTTATGATGTGATCTTCAACAAAGGGAAAGCATGCCTAAGACACATAGCCATGAGAAAGATGAAGTGGATTAGGGTTGTTGTGAAGAACCTATACAAGATATAAGTGGGATAATGTGTTGCATTAAGAATGAAGGCAGAGAGGGTGCAGAGTCACGATGTTGAACTATGGGATAGAATACTTGGCCATTTTCATCATGTCGCCCTGAATATTATTCAATAGATAACCACAAGAATCCCAAAAGGATCACTTGATCAACACGATACATGAAAAGGGTGTACCTTATGGAAGTACACAAAAGCCTCATTCCATTATCAGGACAACAAAGCACATGCATTTCTTGAAAGGATCCACTCTGATGTCTGTGGACCGTTTTTGACAACCTCCACTGCCAGGGACAAGTATTATTTTACATTTGCAGATGAATTATCATGGAAGTGCTGGATCTTCTTCATGAAGAAGAAGAATGAAACATTCTCCAAGTTTATAGAATTCAAAGAACTAGTAGAGAAGGAAACCGACAAGAAGGTGAAGGCTCTCAGGAGTGATAATCAAAGTGAGTATGCATCGAATGAGATTAAAAACTTTTGTGAAAAAGAAGGCATTCAATGGGAGTTGATAACACCCCAGAACCAACAACAGAATGGGGTGGCTGAGAGGAGCAACCATAGTGTTATGGGAGCAATGAGGGTGATGTTTCATGACCAAGGTCTACCAATGCATTTGTGGGAAAAGGCATGCAACACAACAATATACTTGCAGAACTAGAGTCCTCATTAGGTTCTAGGAATGATTACATAGGAGGAGCCTTTCTCGGGGAGAAGGCCAGATGTGTCTCACTTTAGGATGTTTCGATCATTTGTTTACTACCATGCCTCCAAAGGATCCAGGAAGAAGCTTGAGCCAACCATTGAGTTGGGGGTATCTGTGGGTTGCACAAAAAATCCTCTCAATTACCATGTGTACCTTCCATCTCTCAATATGAAAGTTGTTCGAAGAGATGTGAAGTTTGATGATGAGAAGGCAATGATATTTTCTCTTGAGAGGGACCATTAGTTGTAGGCAGATCATGAGCTTTTGGATCCAAATGATGAACCTCAAGAAGTTATGGAGCAGCCACAAGTTGAGGAGTAGAGAGTGGAGACAACCACTTAAGAAACATCCAGAAAAGGAAGAAAATGAACTAGAGAAGTTGAGAGGATGACACATGATGCTAAAGAGATCGTGGGGGCACCCATTTCTTAGTGCAGGAAGAGAAGGTCACCAGATCATTACACTAGATGCATGGATCTAATGAAAGAGTTGGTTGAGATCGAGCCATGCTATTTCATGACCAATATGGGTTGATGCAATGTTTGAAGAGTATGATTTCATTTTCAAGAATAGTGTTTGGGAATTGGTCATAAGACCAATAGAAAAATCAGTGGTGGGTCCAAGATGGCTTTACAAGGTAAAGCATGCTACAGACAGAAGCATAGAGAAGTATAAGGCCATATTTTTGGCCAAGAGATTCTCTCAATTTGAGGGTATAGACTATGAAGAAACCTTTACACAAGTTGCAAGGTATTCATCCATTAGATATATACTTTCTTTTTCACCGCACATGGGGTGGAATATCCACTAGATGGATGTGAATACAACTTTCCTTAATGGAGTTATTGAGAAAGAGGCGTACATTGAGAAACTATTAGGTTTTGAGAACTGTGACTGAGAGTCACATGTGTGCAGAATCAAGAAAGCATTATATGCCCACAAGCAAGCACCTCGTGCTTGGTACACAAGGATCAACAACTATCTCACTGGGTCGGGCTTCACCAAAAGTGAAGTAGATGCTAACCTTTATCATATCATGGTAGAAGGTAAATTATTGATTATTGTGTTATATGTCGATGATTTAATTTTAACTTGTGATGATAATTTTATTAGATCTTGCAAGATAATTTTAAATGAAGGACATGGGACTCATGCACTACTTCCTCAGACAGGAAATATGGCAAGGAGACGGGAATTGTTTGCCTCTCAAGGTAAGTATGCCAATGAGACACTGAAGAAGTTTCACATGGAGAGTAGGAAACCCATGGAGACACCTCTAGCCACCAGTTGGAGAAAAGAAGAGAAGTGGAAGCTACTATCTATGGACAACTTGTGGGTTCACTAATGTATTTGGTGAACACTCAATTAGATATGTGCTATGCGTTCAACCAACTTAGTCAAGATATGGTTAGGCCTACCAAATTGTTTTGGAGGGCAGGTAAGCATTTTCTACTATACCTCAGAGGCACCACCCAGTTTGTAATATGGTACAGATAGACAGAGGGAGTGAAGTTGTGTGGCTTGGTAGATGCAGATTGGGCAAGGAGTCCATTAGACAAGAAGAGTACTTCAAGAGGAATTTTCAGTGTTGGGTCCATAATGGTTTCTTGGTACAACATGAAGCAAATATCAGTGGCACTCAACTTATTGTGACAATCAAGGTTTCATTAAGCTCTTTGAAAATCCAGTCTTTCAGATCAATCCGAACATATAGATATCCGATATCACCATCTATGGGATTGTGTGTAGAGGAGGAACATGTTTCTTGATTACATTCCAACAGAGGAACAAGATGCATATATTTTGACAAAGGATTTGTCAAAGGGTAAATTTGAGTTCCATAGAGGCAGGATCGGGGTATCTTATAATCCCTTTCTTTTTGAGAGGGAGTGTTGAAAATGTAGCAAGAAAATCTCAATTTGACTTTCCTTGGTCAAACTAGAGAGAAAGTTCGAATTTCCATTTCAGTAGAAAACTTGGATGAGTTAGCTTCAGTGACATGGCTTGTGTTACCCAGTAACTTAGCTTAGATAATCTGAGTAACACAACTTGAGTTTAGTTCAGTATGAGTGATTTCTAATTTCTAGCAATATAAATCATTTAAATTGAGTTATTATTAGTTAAACTAGTTCCAATTGTTGGAGGAAGTAGTGGAAGGTATATTAGTGGGGTGTAAGCTCAGTCACAACTCATGATTGACCAGTTAACTAATCAAACAACCCAGAATAATCGTTGCATGAAAATAATACGAGTTACCCAATTGATATAGAGATTCCAAGGTAGTTTACTATCAATTGTAGACTATTCCGAGGTGTACAGGTGGTGCATGCAGTCAAAGGATGAGCCTAGATGAACTATGCAATTCCTTGGAGGAAAATTCTATGAAATAGGGGCCTAATTATGCAATGAACAACGTAAGGGAATAAGAGCTTGAAGGATAGGAAAATTAGCTAAGTATTGGCCAGAGTTAGTAAATCAAGAAAATATATAGACAATACACTTAATAGGTTTCTCAAGCTTGAGAAAACTTTGTATTTCATCTCTATTTTTTTATTAATGCAATACAGATAGGTAGGGGTTTTGAGCATTTGATTTCCCCTAGATAAATATTCATGTATGTGTGTTTAATATTGATGCATGTTTATGATTTTTTCTCGCAATCGTGAATTGAATTTTGCAGATGAGTAGAGTAGATTGGAGTCTTGTGTTTTCGTAAGTTACATTAGTAGTTTCATATATATGCATTAAATTTCTACATTCATGGCCATAACCATTTACAGATACATCGAAAAAACATGCTTTAGTGATCTTAGTTGCTTCATGTTTGAAAATTTAGTAGGGGAACTAATAATTCAATTCTCCTTAACATTAATAAAATCTTGTGAAATTATGTTATCTTCTTCTAGATCTTAATTAGAATCTTTTCATCAAACAATTATCAACAACATAAAAAATAGATACAATGGACACAAATATAGGTTCCAAGCAAGGGAAAACCCCTCTAAGGGGAAAACCCAAAAATAATCTCTTCTCTTCTTATAGAATTAGTTCAAAGGAGAAATATAAGACCCTAAGACCAAAGTAAAAACTTCCTCAAGGCACCAAGTCATCCCTTCAAGAATTTCTTCCAAACAAGGCAAAGTTTGACCAAGTCAATAAAGGTCAAACCTCTTCAAATCTGATTTACTTTAGAACTTAGGTCTTCTATGTCAGATTTGTAACTTTGGTCCTTTGGAACAACATAAAAAATTCTTTCTAACATGTGTTAACCTTTCAAGAAGTCCTCCCTCAAGCAAGTCCATGTCTCCAAAGTCAACAAAAGTTAAACTAGGTCAAATTATAGTTTCATCCCTCTTGCAACTTAGAATTGCAATTCTAGGCCTCCCACAACTCAGATATGCAATTCTCGGCCCATAGAAACCCTAACCTTCGCACATGTGGATATAAATAGATAAATATAGTGTCTCCTTCCTTTACTTGGCCTTCTTCCTTGTCTTCTAGTGTTCTTCGCTCTTCTTTTCTTCCCATTCTTGCTTGAGATTGAACTCTTTTTGTTGTAGATTAAATTGTGTTCTAAGGAGGTCGAAGCTGATCTGATATATACCAATTTGTGGAGGTCAAATATCTCTTATAGGCCAACTTTTCACTAATAGGGCTGACTTGTTCTTGGAGGAACAATATATTTTACATGTTACAACTTTCCCAATGGGGTCTTATACAAATGATAAAGGCTATTTTGACTCAAGAAATATATTCTTTTGACTTGAAAAACCATAGAAACAAGAACAATATGCCTGAGATAGATAAAATGAAGCATGAAACCCATGATTTAAAATAATATTTTTCTTTCTTCTTTTTCTTGGAACATAAGGTATACATAATGACATGAGTACATTAAAAATTATGAATACCGAACTAGTTACATTTTCCAACACTCCCTCTTAACTAGGGATGTATTCATAATTGTACACCTAGTACAAGGATATTCTCAAACTGAAGAGTTCTCTTAAGAAGGATGGTTGCTCTGAGTGAGAGGTATTAGGATGAAAAGTCTGGATCTGAAGATAGATGAGAAAATATCCATACCACGGGTCAGATGACAAGATTAGGAACAATGACTCCTTTGGGATGGAACCTTCAGATGTAGATTCAACATCAAGAGAAGGGAGATCACACATTATCTCGGAAAAAACTAAGGATTTATGTGACTTGGATTTGATGAATTCCAGGTTGAACTCTTGGAGAATAAAGATCCACTTAGAGTATTTTTCCCTATTGGGAATCACAGTTTTTGTGAAAGCAAAACCTGTGGGTGTTAGTCAATGATCACATTGCTAGAGATAAGGATCAATGAGAGGTGGTTAGTCCATGTCATGAAACATAGAGGGAGCATGTGTTTATCAAATCTCCAACAATCTCCCCCCCAACACGAGATGGGTGTGTATCGAACTCGTGAACTATGCTCTGATAGCACTTGATGGGAATCACGATTGCCGTTAAACCAAAACTCACAGGTCTTAGTCAACGATTGCATTGCCATAGATAAGGATCCACGAGAGGCACTTAGTCCATGTCAAAAAATAGGCAGGGAGTGTTGGTTTATACAATTTCTAACATCCCCCCAGCAATTGACACGACAATATGTATGTCATAGGGTTGCAATCCGAAATGACTGTAGTTTTGCGAAGCAAGATGTAATGGCGAAATTTTTGGATGGCTTGAACAACTACCAAAGCTAAATTTTCCCCATGAGTATACTGAATCTTGGTATCATTGAGTTTCCAACTTAGATAATAAATGGGATTTTCAGTCCCCATATCGTCATCTTGGACCAACATCATAACTATAGTAGAGATGGTTGCAGCAAGGTACAAGAAATAATCACGTTGATAGTTGGGAGGATAGAAGAGAGATACCTGAACTAGTACATATTTCAAGGCATCAAATGCTTTATGTGCAGCATCATCCCAATGGAAGGGAATCCATTATTTTAGTAAGTGAATAAATCCTTTGGTCAGTTTAGCGTAATTAGGGATGAACGTTCTCAGGAAGTTTTCCTTCCCTTGGAGTCTTTGTAATTGAACAAGAGTGGAGGTTGCGGGCAAATCAATGATTGCTTGAAATTTTAAAGGATAAATATGAATGAAAAAGCCAAGGAGTCAACTAGAACCAACACAAAACACACATATATGCGGGTTGAGTCGAATGTTATAATGTCTACAACGGAGAAAAATGGCCCATAAATGCATGGGGTGATCAGCCTGACGCTTGTAGTGAGAAGGGAAAAAATCCAACTAGGGTTGTACGATGTGCTTGATATCATGGAAATTGTAGTCCATTGCACGTTGAAACATCGCCCCTACATTCTTTAAAGCAAAGGGGAGTTTTTTATAAACAAAAGTACCCCAAGGAGAAATAAATGTGGTTTTAGGTTGGTCCGTCGGGAGAATGTTGATTTGATTATAGCCCAAGAATCCATCCATGAATGAATAAATCTCACAGCTAATGCAGTCATCAACAATCTGGTCAATAAACAATGTTAGGTAGTTGTCCTTTAGACAAGCTCGATTCACATCCCGATAATCAAAACATAATTGGATTGTGCCCTGTTTCTTCATGACAGGGAAAACATTTGATACCCAATCAGTTAAAGGAATGGGGTATATGAAACCAACTTGAAGAAGATTTTCGATTTAAGCTTTTATGCAAACAACCTTCTTGGATGGACTAGATGGAGGCACTACTAGATGGGTTTGGCATCAGGATACATCTTTATTTCATGCACTATGATATTTGGGTCGATACTTGGCATTTCCTCATGTGTCCAGGAAAATACATCTCTGGAATAAAAAGAAAGGGATCGATAAATCTCAACTTTAGATGAAGTGAAAGATGCTACAATGTATAAATTTTTGACTATTCCTGGTTTATCTCGAGGAATGTTTTCTTTGATATTTGAAAGGTATTTTTCAGAGTTGATGTCATGAATGGAAACAAAATTCGTAAAGGGTTCAATAAGATCAGGTAGGTACACACCATTGAGATTATCTTCAATGGTATCTGGGAAGGAGGAAAGGTGATGATTTTCATCCCATGACATGATGTCTAACGTCATGATTTCCATGATGGTTTCATCTGTAGAGAATGAACACAAGAAAGGATCATAGGGCGTGTGACAATTCAGTGATAGATATACCCAATTAAATGAAGAAAAAGTATAGGTCACACAAGCTGAGAAGATGGATTTGTAATCTTTCTTAATAGGGATAAGTGGCATCTGATCACTAAAAATTTTGATGCTAGTTTCATTAGGAACAATCCATGTAATTCACCTGCAACTAAGCTCAATCCACCGAATCTCAAACAACAGTCTTCAATATACATATAAATCAATATTCTTTACTGTTAAAATGCCGCTCTACCAACATAGAAACTCTGTTTCTTTTTAAACATAAATCAGATTCTTCTTTGTTTCATTACTAGCGCAGCACATCACATTCCTCTGACCCACGCATAATAGATCACAACCACTGGTTTTAAACAAAAGAAAAAACAATTCTACCCATTAACTATTTGAAAATGCAGGTCTTTATTTTAGATGACTATCTGAAAAAAATAACTAAAACCTGCTGGTTGAACACAGCTCCAGGCATATAAAGACTTTGGGAAAAAAACGTTGATTGAACACCATAAATCAATTCAATGATATTTTTCTGGATATTCGATCTTGAAATGATCCAACGCACTCTTATCGATCTGTAGTGTCCGGTTCATAAAAACTTTGAAGAAATCTTCATACTTATGTCCTCTGTACAGAACCGTATGCTGATCATCAATCAGGGACGCTACCGGAGCAATGAAGGAATCCCTGGAAGGGGGATAGAATGTAGGAATTGATATACGTGCAGTGGAAGAGTTGGTTACTGCTCGATGCAAAAAAACTCTTGAATCTCCCATTGCTCACCACCTCTGAGCCAATTCCGGATTGTAATAATTATTAGTGGTTGGATATTGCGCGTTTTGAAAGAGCGTCCACGCATTCCCCTTTGACCGCAAATTTCTTTCAATGAATACGCCCCTCTACCATATCTCAGTTCGATGGGTAATACATGATCGATGATTGACCGATATTCCGGTCCAACACAGCTGTATTAGCCACAATCGGCGGTCAGCACAGGTATATAACACATGTTTATAACAATTTACCAGATTTCAGGCGCTCTGAATCAAGATTGCCCACGAGTAATCGGTGTTGATACGCTCCAAGAGATCTTCAGTTTACAATTAATTACCACCAGAATCACCCCTTAATTAGCTTCTGTTATACCACTAATTACTCTAACAGATAGATAAGGTGACCCTCCATAAATTTATTCCAACAGAAATATTTTGATGCGCCTAACAAATCAAATACTAAATTGAGAGATTTAACTTATTACAATAACAAACTAATTATGAAATCGACTCTCATAGTAATACTAAAATTAACAGCAAATGAAATCCAATTTGTCAAGCCACAACATGTGGGCAATTTCCCACATTGCTGGCCCATCTCGATGCTCCTGCATCAGACTCCCAGAGAAGAAAAGATTGGTTTTTGAAACCTTTAAGATTTATGCCATATTTCTGCAATTCAGTTGTTGTCAACCAACTGGAATCTTCTGCTGGCTGCTCCTTCCACTTGACAAGATACTGAAAATATGTCTGCCCTCGAGTTTTCTTGTATATCCTCTGATCTAAAATAGCTTCAACTCCTTTCTTGAATGTTTTTGGTACCTGTTCTTTCCAATCCACAGTTTGAACTTCATCACCTGTAGTTTCGGTCTGCAATTCTGTTTCTGCCTCTCTGAATGGATACAAGTATGCAATATTAAAAATGGGAGATATTCCGATCCCTTCCAGCAACTCAATCTCATATGCATTGGCTGAAAATTTCCTTTTGATTTTACAGGGTCCTATCTTCATTTTTAGCTTATTGTAAGTTTTTGTAGGAAATCTCTCTTTTCTCAAATATGCCATGACCAAATCTCCTACCTGAAACTCTTTTTCTTTCCTTCTCAAATCTGCTCTCTGCTTGTATCTCTGGCTGCTTTCCTGTAGTTTACCTTTAACCTCTTCCTGTAGCTTATGCATTTGTTCAGCAAAATATTCAGCACTTGCACTTCTGGCTTCCTGTTTCCCCAAGTCTCTTAGATCATATACTCCTCTCGGATGCATTCCAAAGACAATCTGAAATGGACTCATTCCAGTGCTTCGGTTTGGTGTGTCATTGTAAGAAAATTCAGCTTGAGCTAATGCCAAATCCCACTGTTTGGGATTCTGATGTACTAAACTTCTTAATATATTCCCCAAACTTCTGTTTACAACTTCAGTTTGACCATCCGTTTGAGGATGGTAAGTTGAACTAAAACTGAGTTTAGTTCCTAGTTTCTTCCAAAGTGTCCTCCAGAAATGCCCTACAAATTTAGTGTCTCGATCTGATACAATACTTACAGGCAAACCATGTAATCTTACAATCTCTGAAAAGAACAAATTTGCTATGTGTGTGGCATCATTAGTCTTCTTACAAGCAATAAAATGAGCCATTTTAGAAAATCTGTCTACAACAACATAAATAGAATCGTTTCCTCTCTGAGTTTTTGGTAAACCCAAAACAAAGTCCATACTCACTGCATCCCATGGTCGATCTGGTATGGGCAATGGCTGATATAGACCGGTATTTTGGCTCCTTCCTTTGGCATACCGACATACCCTGCATTTCTCAACAAACTTTTTAATATCAGTTTACATTTTAGGCCAATAATAAAAGAATTCACCTGAGCGAAACTTTTGTCTTGTCCAAAATGACCAGACAATCCTCCACTGTGCTTCTCTTTAATGATGTTCTCTCTCATGGAACATTTAGGAATGCATAATTTGTTGCTTTTAAATAACAGGCCTCCTTGAACAAGGTAATCCATCCATTGACTTCTGTTATTGCTCACTGGATTCTGCACTGTTGTGTAGACGTCTTTAAAATCCTCATCATCCTTGTACATTTCTATCATTTCATCAAAACCTACAACATCCACTTTAAATTCTTGCAAAAGAAAACTTACTCTGCTCAATGCATCCGCCACTTTGTTAGACTTACCACTTTTATGCTTTATTACAAAAGTGAAACTTTGCAGAAATTCCACCCACTTGGCGTGCTTCTGATTTAGCTTTGGCTGATTATTAATAAACTGCAAAGCATGGTTGTCTGAATATAAGATGAACTCCTTCGGTAGCAAGTATTGCCTCCACTTTTTTAATGCCTACACAATAGCGTAAAATTATTTATCATAAGAAGAATATTTTTTCTTTGCATCATTTAACTTCTCGCTGAAATATGTTATCGGCCTTTGCTCTTGGCTTAGCACCGCACCAACTACTTCTCCACTTGCATCGGTTTCCACTTGAAAGACTTTCTCGAAATTTGGTAAGGCTAGAACAAGCTTTTCTGTTATCTTTCTTTTCAACAAATTAAAATTCCTATCAGCTGCTTCTGTCCATCGAAATGGTTGATTGACCTCCTTGATTGTCTCAAGGATTGGTGCACAAACTTGACTAAATCCCTTTATAAATTTTTGGTAGAAACTAGCAAGTCCATGGAAACTTCTTACCTCAAAGACACTCCTGGGAGTAGGCCAGTTTTTGATTGCTTGCACCTTTTCCGGATCCATTTTCAAACCGTCTCTGGAAATCACAAATCCCAAATATACTAGCTCCTCTTTCATGAAACTACATTTATTCAGATTGATTAGTAGTTTCTCTTTCTGCAGAGTTTTCAAAACTAACTTCAAGTGTTCCAAATGCTCCTCTTTACTTTTGCTGAAAACTAGGATATCATCAAGGTAAACAACAACAAATTTACCTGTGTATTCATTTAGAACCTCATTCATTAGTCTCATGAATGTGTTGGGCGCATTAGTGAGCCCAAAAGGCATCACTAACCACTCATACAATCCACTGTTGGTTTTGAAAGTGGTTTTCCACTCATCGCCTTCTCGAATTCTGATCTGATGATACCCGCTTTTCAGATCTATCTTAGTGAAGTACCTGGATCCACTTAAACAATCCATTAAATCATCCATCCTGGGCAAAGGAAATCTATACCTGACTGTTATCTTGTTGATAGCTCTGGAATCGGTGCACATGCGCCATTCTCCTCCCTTTTTCGGACTAAGCACCGTTGGCACAGCACACGGACTCAAAACTTTCTCGAATCAGCCCCTTGTCCATCAGTTCTTGAACCTGTCTTGCAACTTCTGCATTTTCCTGAGGAGTTAGTCTATATGCAGCTTTATTAGGTAGACTTGCTCCTGGTATTAAGTCGATATGGTGACTTATACTTCTAATCGGTGGTAATTCATTTGGCAATTCATCCACAATGATATCCATGTAACTATTTAACACAGATTGAATTTCTTCAGGAAAATCATGTAAATTTGTGGAGGAAATTACCTTTGGCCTTCCCACGATAGCGAAATGCATCTCTGCGCTTTTATCCACCTCTTGTAGAAATTCTTTGCCACTGATCAGCATAATATTATTTTCAGGTAGCTCTTTATCAGCATCATTCTTCACTGGCAGCAACGTATGTTTAACTCCATCCTTTTCTATGGTGTAGGTATTTCTTCTTCCATCATGAATCGCCTTTCGGTCAAATTGCCATGGTCTCCCCAATAACAGGTGACATACGTCCATGGGCATTATGTCACATAAAATCACATCTCTGTATGTGCCAATCTGCATTTCCACATTACATTGTTCTGTCATGGTGACTTGATGACCCTTCTGAAGCCAAGATACTTTTGTAAGGTGCAGGATGCGCTTTCTTTGTTAACCCAAGCTTTTCCACCATCTCTGTAGACACAAGATTGTCAGTACTCCCACTATCAATTATAACCTTATAGCACTTACCCTTTGATTTGCATGTAGTCCTGAACAAGTTCTTCCTTTGCGCAGGTTCTCCAATCTCTTTTTCT